>VWYK01096531.1:8217-21611 GCA_013399775.1 Semnornis frantzii
CCAGACCCCCAGGGCCTTTTCCTCAGGGCTGCTCTCAGCCATTCCCCACGCAGCCTGGAGTTGTGCTTGGGATTGTGCCTACCCAGGTGCAGGACCTTACACCTGGCCAGAGATATTTTTCTTTTCTGTCAGGAAGAAGCCTCAAGCTCATAGCACTGTAGGATCTAAAAAACTTTGTGGTCTAGCAGCTTTGTGCCACACAGCATTACGAATTTCATCCAGCTGTTCATGTACTGAGCCCATCACTATAACAATGATGAAGAATTAGTGACTCGGGCTACCAGTAGGCCCTTACAGGATGTAGGTAATTTTTTGAGAGAAAAACAATACAAGATCATCCAAAAGACTGTAAATTATATCATTGCTGAGACTCTCAAAAGCAAACTGATGATTCCTTGTCTTTGATCTGCCTTGTGTGTTACTGTATTTCTGAACTGACAGAAAAGATGTTCATTTTGAGGCACCAAAATGTCTGAACTATTTAGGAATTGTCGCCTTGAATCAATTCTACTTTCACATACTGCATCTTCACAGGCATTACTCTTTCCAGATCAATTCCATCTGCAAACGCATTGTTTAAAAGCCATGACTTCATTCCCATGCTAAGGGAATACCTGTGGCGCTCCCAATTAAAAGAAAAGTATTTCCAGGAGGGCACACAGTTTACACAGTGGTACTGACAACAGCAAACCTTTCCAAATTCACATCTTTTGCCTTTGCATATACCCAAAGAAGTTTTTTTTTTCAAGGCAGAAGGGCCAGTGTTGTAGAAACACAGAGTACCCACTTCAACAAGAGAATCAGACATCATTTATAATTCATGGAAGTATATTGAAGTTTTCCATTGCAGTCCAAGAAAGATGGTTTCAAATCTATGGAGTGCAATAAGACAATATTCTGTGCAGCAACTTCTATATATCTCATAGAGATTTTATTCGGGAGATCATTTCTGTACTGAGGTCTTCATGTCTACAATGCGATACATTCAAAATGATCACTTTCTCTGCATATCTCCCAATGCTAATTTGTCAGTTTGTACTCTGCATTATTTTCATAAAAGCTTTAGGGATACAGATTTGCTGAACAGATAGAAGACAGAGTTAGATGTGAGCCTAGAGTAATCAGAAACAAGAGGAATAGTTATCTCAATATTATAACTTTGTTTCATGTTTGGGCTTTTTTAATTTTATTTTATTTTTAGTTTTTAATATCCGATGCAAAACCCAAAGGAAAAAAGAACAGTGGCTCTGGTGAGCCCTAGTGCAGAACTGCTGCACATAATTCACAGAATCATAGAATCATAGAATGGTAAGGTTGGAAGGGACATCAAAGATCATCTAGTTCCAACCCCCTGCCATAGGCAGGGACACCTCCCACTAGTACAGGTCATTCAAGGCCTCATCCAACCCGGTCCTCAACACCTCCAGGGAGGGAGCAGCCACAGCCTCCCTGGGCAACCTGTGCCAGTGTCTCACCACCCTCACTACAAACAACTTCCTCTTAACAGCCACTTTGAATCTCCCCTCTGACAGTTCAAACCCATTGCCCCTTGTACTGGCATTGCAAGACCTTGTCAACAGTCCTACTCCAGTCTTCCTGTAGCCCCCTTCAGATATTGGAAGGCTACTCTAAGGTCTCCTTGAATCCTTCTCTTCTCCAGGCTCAAGAGCCCCAACCCTTGTAGTCTGTCCTCATAGCAGAGCTGCTGCAACCCTCTCAGCATCTTTGTGGCCCCCTCTGGACTGGCTCCAACAGTTCCATGTCCTTCCTGTGCTGAGGGCTCCAGAACTGCACACAGGACTCCAGATGGGGTCTGAGGAGAGCAGAATAAAGAGGAAGAATCCCCTCCCTTGCCCTGCTAGCCACGCTTCTCTTGATGCAGCCCAGGACTCTGTTGGCCATTCCCTCCAATCACACAATTCAAAAGCACAAGTGAGCTGCTGAGCTAATGGAAGTTCGTTACAGTTCAACCACAAACAGTCCAGCTCTGCTCCGAGACAGACCTAGATTCTATTTTCCAGTGTCAGAAATTTGCATTACGCCTGCCTGCAAGGCATCTAACCCACCCAAGACATCTTTGGATCACAAGAGCAATTCCACTCTCAGCTTTCTCTCAATTCTGCAAAGCATGTAGTCTCTCAATCCTCTGAAATTTTAGGACTTATGTTAATTGATCATGTCTAATGTATAAATCCAGTTTTACGCCTCAGTGCAAAATCCCAGAAAACTTAATTTCTAATAAAGTTTCCTCCATCTCTGCAGTTGGTGATAGTATTTACCACAGAGAAGAAAAGGCTGCAAACTGTATAAGGCATCACAAATTACTTTATTTGCTGGAATACACTTAAACTGGCTTTGTTCTGCACTTGATTAATTTGTGAAGCAGTTTATTTCAGATATTGAAGCTGCTTGTTCGGCACGGTTATTAAAACCAAACACAAGCAAGTATCCATTATTGCCTAAAAATAACGAAGGCAGAAGAGGCAGACCCTTGGGACCCAAGGAGGTGACATTAATGTTCAACATCTTGAAAACAGAAGCATATCAAATTATTGATGCAAGGCATTTGATGACTATGTCCCCTATGGCAGGGACATAGGCTGTCTAGACATGATCAGATATCAAAGCCTACGAGTTTTGCAATCTGATCATTTTGTTTCCCTTTTACTAAGGTAAAGAGGCGCCTGTCAGTATTTGACAGGCTGCAAACACAGTGATTATAACAACAATAAGAATAACTGCTCTCTGTAGTACTATTATCCTCTGAATAACTTTGTTGGAGCAAGTCTGTTGCAGTTTGTTTATTTGGTTGGTTTCTATCTCTGATGGAGGCTGGTGTCAGTATATTCCGTGACCCTTTGTTACCACTCCCATTAGACAGGGATTTAGATACAGATCCCAAATTGATCAGGAATCACAGTGGAAAGACTAAGTGGCAACATCTGTAGAAGCTGAATTGGAATACATTCCAGATCAGGCAGGTGGTTATTTTTTTTAATTGGACTGAGTGGGTAAAATCTGACTTAACCCTTTGCATGCACTAGAAAATGCCTATGAATTCTCCATCTCACAATTGTTTAACAGGCTGTAGGCCCAATGATTAGAAGAGTAATTGCCCTTTTTTCCCAGCAGCCTGTGATAACACATTTTCAAGTGGTACACTATGTATTTAACATAGGCCAGCAGCAATTCTGGGAATCGCTATGTGCTTGTTTTATAATTCCAATTCAATATATCTGTCAATGTTGCTTTTTTTTTTTCTTTTGCCCCAGAATTCATGGTTATGCTTTGTCAACAGAAAATGGCAAAATTTTACCTTCAGGGAAAATTCAAGGTCAAATGGAAGTTTGGACAGATAGAAAGCACATGGTAGCAGAAACTGTGAGCAGAGCACATGACTGGTTTGGTCTAGTCTATGTACCAGATTGTGTGGGCATTTCCTGCTAAAACATATGTAGTGGAGGGGTAATTAATTATTGTGAGATGACATATTTTAAAATATTAATATAGTTTATTAATGTTAAATATTCAGAACTGGCATCTCCCCACTCACCAATTTAATAATAACAATAGGTTCTCTGCATCACTTATGGAAATTATATACAGGTGATAACAGGATCTAGCAATACTAGTAAATATATGCATTAATTGAACTCCATTGAACTGACAGAGAAGGTCGCTGCGGTCAGTGCACTGCTTGCTGTCAATACTGCACTTGCTCACTAGATGGACTCAAAGAGCTCCTTTCTGCTTATGGCAGAAGGCAATTAATGATTACAAGAGGCTTTTGGTATTTACTCCCAACAATATTATCTGACAGTACCCAAAGCTCATGACGGGGCTGCCGTCAGTAGCCGTTAGAAGCTTTGGAGTTTCCCAGGCTTCTGGGTGCTGGGGAAAGGAGGCAGACAAGCTCTGACCGGGTCCTGGCTCTCTGGATGATCTGTGTTATCTCCAGGGCTTCTCTCTGGGCAGGAGGCTTCCAGGTGCAGGCAGGATGCAATACCATGTGCAATCTCAGCACAGATAGAGTAGATACAATAGTGGAGCACAGGTATAATAGCAGACACACCTTGTAATGCCAAAGCACAGGCTGTGCTCCCTGTTCATCTCCTTTTATCCGTATAGCCCGAGACTAATGAGCCTTTGGACACAGAATAGCCAATCAGAATAGCAGTTAGCCAAGCCTGAGATATCAGGTGAAGCCATAGGCCTGCTTCACCCAAATTTAGGCAGAGCACAGCTTGCACAAGGCAAGCTGTGTACCTTGTTTACTACAGGGTTCAAAACAAGTCTGGGCAGACCACAGTCCTCAGACTCAGTGGCTCCAGGTTCTTTGTCTTTTTTTTCTGTGGTTGCTTCTGCCCAAAACAGAGAGAAGGAGAGCAGAAAAACATCACTGGGCAGGCCAGTACAGGGATAAACCTATTTTGGCCTGCTTAGGCCTATCACAACAGTTGTGCAATGCCACATCCTCCAGGGTTGTCTGCTGCAGATGTGGGTAGCCTACTGCAGATGTCAGTGGTGCTGGTGCACCTCTGGATTTGTAGAGGGCAAAAGTGTGGCAGAAGTTTGTCAGAGTGTGGCAGAAGTGTGAAGCACTAGAAAAATTGTTGCTTTCCTGCAGCAGAAAGAAACTAATAAACCATGTTCTCATTAAGACATTTTTTTCTTGCTGACAAGCTAGCTGGGGAAGGTTTGGTGTAGCATATTGTCAGGAAATTGAATTGACAAGAAAGGGGTTCTTATTTATTAGTGTCCCAGGCAAACAAATGCAAACAAACACACATAAATGCTATTGGTTTGTAAAGCTGAGGAGAATCCCTGTAAAACAAAGTCATTTTCATTTCATCTCATCTGTCTGCCTCCTTGAAATAGTGATCTATGAGGAGAAAAAGGTTACTTTTTGAGATTTAATGCCCTGAAAGTTTACAGGTAAATCCATAGGCTTGCTTTACCCTTTTTAGGATAGAATACAGCCTTCCACAAGACAACCCTGTGCACCTTGTTTACTGCAGGATTTGGGCAGGCCACAGATCCCAGACACAGTGGCTCCAGATTCTTTGTCCTCTTTCCCACAGTTGCTCTCCCCAAAATGGAAGGAGGGAGAGCAGAAAAACATGCCTGAGCAAACCAGGATATGTACGAGCCTAATTTTGCCTGCTTAGGCCTACCACCACAACATGTAAGAAGAAATTGCCAACTCAGCATTGGTGTTTGATTTGATTTAGACAGTGATGCCAATGCCATTTGGGGGAATCCCTACAAGAAAAGTAGGATAAAAGAGCTACTTCTTGAGAGATTTAGTGGTTCAATGTGCAACATCACAACAGTAGTTCATAGATTCGGAGTATGTTCTGATTCCTGAAATTGGACCTGCCCAAACCGTGCTCTGCAATTGTATTTCTCATAGAATCATTGAATCATAGAATGGTAAGGTTGGAAGGGACCTCATGGATCATCTAGTTCCAACCCCCTGCCATAGGCAAGGACACCTCCTACTAGTACAGGTTACTCAAGGCCTCTTCCAACCTGGTCCTGAACACCTCCAGGGACGTTGTGGAGCACAGAATCACTCACTGTGATCAAAGACCACATTGTGTGATTCTGTGCTACACAACCTCCCTGGGTAACCTGTGCCAGTGTCTCACCACCCTCACAGCGAACAACTTCCTCCTAGCATCCACTTTCAATCTCCCATCTGCCACTTCAAACCCATTGCCCCTTGTCCTGGCATTACAAGACCTTGTCAATAGTCCCTCCCCAGCCTTCCTGTAGGCCCTTCAGATACTGGAAGGCTACTCTAAGGTCTCCTCTTCTCCAGGCTGCAGAGCCCCAACTCTCTCAGCCTGTCCTCACAGCAGAGCTGTTGCAGCCCTCTCAGCATCTTTGTGGCCTCCTCTGGACCCGCTCCAACACTTCCATGTCCTTCCTGTGCTGGGGACTCCAGAACTGCATACAGGACTCCAGGTGGGGTCTGAGGAGAGCAGAGTAAAGGGGCAGTATTTTATATTGTCATCTTCCAGTCAGCAAATGTCTCTTAAGTGATAATATCATACGATGCTGCATTATGCATCTCAGCCTTTGGGTTAAAATACCAAGTCTGCATCCAGCTGTGCTGTCTCATACCCTGACATTAGGTCACATGCAAAGATTTTCAAAGGCTTTTAAATTAGCCTGTGGCCTGCTGCTATTTATCACCACTAGGAGTGGATTTCTCAGTCACACCTCTATGAAAACTGGTCATCATACCAATGGATCAGTTTCTATATATCAAAAAGAAGTCTGTTGCCTGTTGTCAAGGAGACTTTAGACAACTGTTTGTAACAGTTTCCCATAGCAGCCAGTGAAAACTTCTAGTAGAAAATCAGGAAATATATATATAAAAAATGTTTCTTGGCTTCAGAAGACTTTTGGGCTTAGCAGGACAGTTTGCGCATTGCTGCGCAAAATCAATGCTCTGTGGTGTGATGACACACAGTATGAAAACTATCATGTTCTTACAAAATGAACTACAAATATAGATTAGAAAAGATCTTATTGTCCTATTTCAGAGCAAGGAAATCAAGGTCGTTGTCTGAAAACTGCAGCAGAAGCAGACAGTAAATCCACTTCTAAATGTGCATTTTTCTTTTGCATGATGTCAGTGAAGGAAAGACAGAGCAAATCTGTTGGGGTAGCATTGAGGATAAGGAATAGGTACCCTGTAAGTAATCTTAGCTTTTAGGACAAGAGCTGTCTGCTCCCAGGTCAGTATACGTTAAACCCCATGGGTTCCTTGGATCAGGGCTGAAGCCTGTTGCTTGCAGTTGGTCAGCACTCCTGTGCTGCTAGTGAACTGAATTCTTAAATCCCCATGGTTGTCATTTCTCCCACACAGAGAATCTCTACAGACAATTAGGTGCTTAAAGGCACAGCAGGATGTGTCTGATCCAGAAGAGTAGTGAATCTCCAGTTTGTCCTCAGTCACTTCATCATCGTCTGGTTCACACAGAGGTACAGATGCCCCTGTGGGACTTGAAAATTTAAAGCAAGGAAGAACATGAGTGATGGGAAGGTTCAGGGAACCAAACTGAATGTCGTCTCAAGTGATGCCCCAGCTACACACCATGAAGATGGGAGGGCCACAGCACCAACTACCCAATCCACTGTACTGACTAACACCTCTGATATTTGTTGGAGCCAGTCCAGAGGAGGCCATGCAGATGCTCAGAGGGCTGCATCAGCTCTGCAGTGAGGACAGCTACAAGAGCTGGGGCTCTGCAGCCTGGAGAAGAGAAGGCTTTAAAACCTTGGAGTGGCCTTCCAGTATCTGAAGGGGGCTACAGGAGGGCTGTGGAGGGACTATTGACAAGGTCTTGCAATGACAGGACAAGGGGCGATGGGTTTGAAGTGGCAGAGGGGAGATTGAGAGTGGATGTTAGGAGGAAGTTGTTTGGAGTGAGGGTGGTGAGACACTGGCACAGGTTACCCAGGGTGATCGAAGATCAGGTTGGGTGATTCCATGCTCCACAACCTCTCTGGAGGTGTTGAGGATGTGGCCTTGAGTGACCTGTACTAGTGGTGGGTGTCCCTGCCTATGGCACAGCGGGGTTGGAACTGGCTGGTCTTTGAGGTCCCTTCCAACCTAAACCGTTCTATGATACTATATAGGCATGATTATAGACATCCATTCAGCCTGTAGAAATGCCTAAACCAGTGAGGAATGAAAAACTCTTGCAAATCTTGGTGCGTTTCTACATTTTATTAAGCTTTTGCCAGCACATCTAAACTCTCAGATTCTGTCCTCCAAAGGGCAGTGCCGTTTGTGCAGCTTTTAGGTAGCTGGGATTCCTGCTGATGCCAGACATGTCAGTGTTTCATCTCCCTCTCCTCACTCCACAGTCTCAACTCACTAAGGATTTCTGCTATCTCCTGAACCCTTGATCTGTATTACAGTGACACATAAGCAGGTATTAACTGGCTGCCCTACACACATCTCCAGAATCTGGTGACCCTTTGCTTATGTCAGCAGAAACACTTAATGCAAAAAGATCCTTGTCATAGAATCATAGAATGGTAGGGTTGGAAGGGACCTCAAGGATCATCTGGTTCCAAGCCCCTGCCATAGGCATGGCCACCTTCTACTAGTACAGGTCACTCAAGGCCTTGTCCAACCTGACCTTGAACACCTCCTTCATGGAAGTCTTCAACTTGATCAGGTTACTCAGAGCCCCAAACAACCTGGCCTTGAATGTTTGCCTCTGCAACCTTTCTGGGCAACCCATTCCTGTGTTTCATTACATACATCATAAAAGTTTTCTTCCTTACATCTAGTCTGATTCTACTTTTTTTCAGTTTAAAACCATTGCATCTTGTCCTTTTGCTACAGGCTTTATTAAAAGGCTTTTCCTCATCTTTAAGTCCCCTTTGAGTATTGAAAGGCTACAATAATGTTTCCCTGGAGCCTTCTCCAGGCTTAACAACTCCAACTTTCTCAGCCCTTCTTCAGGAGAGAGGTGTTATAGCCCTCTGATCATTTTATTAATGTCTTCATGAATAAACACTCGCATCATTCTGCACAAACTTAATTTCTTCTTTGCTCTTCTCGTTAACAGCATTTCTTTCTGAAGCTGTTTCTGGCAGAGATCAGTTTGTGTGGCTTCATAGAATCATAGAATCATAGAATGGCAAGGTTGGAAGGGATCTCAGGGATCATCTAGTTCCAACCATCTGCCACAGGCGTGGACACCTCCCACTAGAACAGGTCACTCAAGGCCTCATCCAACCTGGCCTTGAACACCTCCTTCATGGAAGATTTCATCTATTAATTCCTTTCCACTAAAAAATGCCTGTCAAACCCCATCCAGGACTCTTCACATGCAAAGTTTACAAGACAAATGCATCATTACTTGGAAAGTTAGTTAATAGCATTGACACCACTGCCCAGAAATGGCAATTACAGGGGAGAAGGAGCACAGGGTATTTCATGTAATCACAAACCTTGCTCAGGGGCACTTAGTTTGAATCTTTCTAACAGTATCCACAACACTCCAATTAAAATGCCTGGGCATAGAGGAATTGCTTCTTGCTCCTGCAAAATAGCTGGCAGAATTACAAAAATGGTGTATCAGGGAAAAAAAAACTGTAGTCTATTTTCAAGCTTTTGAAATGTCACACTGCTGGGCACCAATTTATCTGAGTTACATTGCAACATTACAAATAGCCAGCAAGGCTTACAGGGCCATTTTTCACAATAAAAATACTTTTCCTAACTGCTATTTGAGTTCAGTAATGATTGTATAGATTCTGTTTATTATGCATTTATATTTTTCCCTAAATAACATCTTACTGTTGGCAAGGTACCGAGACAGAGGAAATTGTGTAATATTAATGGGGCCAACCACTAGCTTCAGCATAAAAATCCTTTTGACTTCAGGGGAAAAAAAAAAAAAATGAGAGGGAATCATAGAATCATGGAATAGTANAATAGTCCCTCCTCAGCCCTCCTGTAGCCCCCTTCAGATCCTGGAAGGCTACTCTAAGGTCTCCTGGAAGCCTTCTCTTCTACAGGCTGCAGAGCCCCAACTCTCTCAGCCTGTCCTCATAGCAGAGCTGGTTCAGCCCTCTCAGCCTTCTCTGGATGCACTCCAACAGTTCCATGTCCTTCCTGTGCTGGGGGCTCCAGAACTGCACACAGTACGGCAGGTGGGGTCTGAAGAGAGGTGGGGGTAGGAGAGCGGAGCGGAGCAAAGGGGCAGAATCCCCTCCCTTGCCCTGCTGCCCACACTGCTCTTGCTGCAGCCCAGGACTCGGTTGGCTGTCTGGACTGCATGCACACACTGCATAAAGAAGGAAAAACTCATAAGAAATCCAGAAAGAAAATAAAGAAATCCTTCAGCTATTTTTCTAATTGAATATTGCTTCCAATTCTATGTGCTGTCTTCAGGATAACCTCCATTATGATCATAGTGAAAAGATTACATTGATTGCAGAGTGCCAGGAAAGCTATATTAAAGGTCAATAAGGAAAAGTGGTATATCTCTCAGCTGGAGCTGTGATTTAGCCTCTTGAGAACACTCCTTAAGATATTCCCATTGTTTTCTGTTGTAGGTAGAGGCACAGATAAGTTACCATTTTTAGAAAAGCACAGCCAAAACCACAGGGAACTCAGGAAATGCTTTAATGCACCTATCTTGTACAAATTATACAGCACATGAGAAGCTATTAGGCATGGAAGTCCCAGCTCTTGGAAACTTCCTTCATTAGCCCTAAGACAGATGCCCTGCATCTGGCTGGGTTAGCTGGCTGTAAGGGCTGAAGTTGGGGGTTCCCAGCTGTAAATTGTTAACCATCCTGGGAGGGGGGAGGGGTCAGAACTTGACCCCACATCTGCTTGACCCCAGCTGTAGTGTTTAGCTCACTCCCACTGCCTGTCTGGACCCCCTATATAAACAGAGGAACTGCCTGTTGCTTTCTCTCCTCGTAGCCTGTGTTCCTGATACCATCCTCATTCCTGCTCTCCTGTCCTACCACGTGGCCAGTCTCTACCACACGGTGGACATCTCTTCAACCCACTACCATCCATCTGGTTGTATACATATTTTGGGTCGTTTTCCCTTCCCTATAACTATTTGTAACTCCCCTATCTTTAATACTTTTTATTTGTTGTTAAAGTTTTTTTCTACCTTCCAAATCATAGCCAGACTGTTCTTTGGGTGGTTTTACCCCTTCTGTCTCCTCCTTTCTTTCTTCATTTCCAAAAGGGGTGGGAGAGGAGAAGGCATTCTGCTATTATTGTATTGGTTTCCCATGGGAAGCTAAACTCAAACCAATACACCAACCCAAATGCTTATGCTATGGTGGTAGAACAACACTCTGCTGTTATACATCTGCCTAATCCTCAGCTCTCTGTGGTCGATACATCTCTCAGGGGTGTGCAGCAGCATATCTCAAGAAATGCACACATCTGACTTTGACCACCCTGTTGTACCAGATAAAAATATATTGAGCCATTTATACCTATGCATCTAAAGCACCATTTCTACTTGCATTTGTCCTAGAGTTGTTGAATAACAATTATTAATCATAAATTAGCATGCACTTGGCAACAGTAAACTAATTAATTGTCTTAACAAAGTGTTTGTGTCTGGAAGATTTGGGGCTCTGCAGCCTGGAGAAGAGAAGGCTAAAGGAGAACTCATAGTGGCCTTCCAGTATCTTGAAGGGGGCTCCAGGAAGGCTGGGGAGGGACTATTGACAAGGTCTTGTAATGACAGCACAAGGAGCAATGGGTTTGAACTGGCAGAGGGAAGACTGAAAATGGATGTTAGGAGGAAGTTGTTTGGAGTGAGGGTGGTGAGGCACTGGCACAGGTTGCCCAGGGAGGTTGCGGAGCACAGAATCACCCAACGTGATCTTTGATCTTTGATCACGTTGGGTGATTCTGTGCTCCGCAATCTCCCTGGAAGTCTTCTGTGCTCCACAACCTCCCTGGAGGTGTTCAAGCTCAGGTTGGGCAAGGCCTTGAGTGAGCTGTACTAGTGGGAGGTGTCTCTGCCTGTGGCAAGGGGTTGGAACTAGATGATCTTTGAGGTCTCTTCCAACTTTACCATTCTATGATTCTATGCTCTCTCACTACTGAGGAAATGGCAACTCTGGAAGATCAGGATCTGATTCCAACAGGCCCACTACTGTAGAACTTCATGCCTTTATACGTGTGTGAACCTCACACAGGTAATTTATTGAAGCCAGGGCTTGCAGGTGTGGTTAATTGATTCTGCTACACTGGAATCAGCATATTTGCCTACACTGGAACCAGCATATTTGCCTACTAAGGAAATGTCTTTTCCTTACTGCTCAGTGAAACACAAATGCAACTCCGTGTCTTGTTGAGAGCAGTTCCAACCCTACTAAGGAATGAGATAAATATAGTTTATCATTTTCTTCAGACACATAACGAAGCTTGCTGTCATTCCAGCTCCTCTCAGCACAAGCATCCACCTGAGGCGCCTGTTGTACAAGTACAGCAATCCAGTGTACCTTCTAGACTTCCTAGAAAAAATTCCATATTACCTATGCCTATCTGGGGTTACCAGAAGTGATTCATTTTCATAGAGTCATAGAATCGAGCAGATTGGAAGAGACCTCCAAGCTCATCCAGCCCAACCTAGCACCCAGCCCTTCCATCCAACCAGACCATGGCACTAAGTGCCCATCCAGGCTTTGATTCAACTCCTCCAGGGATGGTGACTCCACCACCTCCCTGGGCAGCCCATTCTCATGCTAATCACTCTCCCTGTCAAGAACTTCCTCCTAACATCCAGCCTAGACCTTCCCTACCACAACTTGAAGCTGTGTCCTCTTCTTCTGTCCCTGAGCCCAACCCCACCTGGCCGCAACCTCCTTTCAGGTAGCTGTAGAGAGCAATGAGGTTTGCCCTGAGCCTCCTCTTCTCCAGGTGGTGGCTTATTCTAATTTTGATCTGAATTATGCCTGAAGAAGTCAGTATCAGTTTCTCATATGCAGCAGGAATCTAAACAGAAGCAACAAGTTAAAATGCATTTAAAATTAGAAAGTGTGGGTGCTCATCCACTATGTCAAAGAGCCAAATTTCCCTTACGAAGAGAGGTTTGGGATATCTTTCCAGTAATTTCCTAAAGGAAAGAGTTCCTAAAAAGATAGCTCTGCCGCTTGAAAAAAACAAAATAAAAAGGCTGGTTTCCAAATAATTAATTTCTAGCAGCTTGTTTGGAAGTGAGAGTAAGGAAAAAATAGTTGGTGTGTTTGATACAATGGCAAAGTGAAGTGTTTTAGGACTCCTTAGCCTCCCTCTCTGATGTCATGCAGAGTGAACAGAGACTAAAGATAAATAATTTTTACACTGTAATATAAAAAGTTTAAGTGCTAGTAACTATTGTTCATTCTGTTGGCAGGATTATAGCACAGGACTCTTTGCCTTTGATTTTTAGAAGCTTGATACTACAACCTGGAGAAAACATTTGTGCTTTATAAGGGTGCA
The DNA here is from genome assembly GCA_013399775.1 of Semnornis frantzii. Taxonomy (NCBI): domain Eukaryota; kingdom Metazoa; phylum Chordata; class Aves; order Piciformes; family Ramphastidae; genus Semnornis; species Semnornis frantzii. The sequence continues at coordinate 21,218 of VWYK01096531.1, forward strand.
AAGTAATTCCAGGCATATATTCTAAACAAATGCCTTAGCACAGAATGCTCCTCTGGGCACACGTGTCCATAAGCTGGCCTTTAGAAAATAAACTCTGTGAAGCTTCCAGGTTAATTAGCAAATAAAAATGCATGGGAAGCACTTCAGACCTCAGTTTGGTTTGTGAATAACATCCTCATAACAGTTTAATTTTATTTCTGCTTTTAAACTATCTTTAAATTAAATGGTATGAGGAATTAAAGCTGTTGAAACAGTGGGCTCAAGGAGCCTTGGGCTGAGCAAAAGCAGGCTAGAAACCACAAATCCACTGGCTGTTTTGAAGAGGAATATGGATGTGACTTCCACCATACACAGAGAGGCTACCAGAAGTGATTCATTTTCACAGAATCATAGA
>VWYK01096532.1:0-11807 GCA_013399775.1 Semnornis frantzii
CCATTCCCTCTCATCCTAGTACTACATGCCTTCGTAAAAATCCCCTCCCCAGCTTTCTTGTAGGTNTCGTAAAAATCCCCTCCCCAGCTTTCTTGTAGGTCCCCTTCAGGTACTGGAAAGCTGCTATAAAGTCTTCCTAGAGCCTTCTCTTCTCCAGGCTGAACAGCCTCAATTCTCACAGCCTGTTCCCATAGGAGAGGTGCTCCAGGCCTCTGATAATCTTTGTAGTTCTCCTCTGGACCCATTACACCAGTCTGATGTCCTTCTTGTGCTGGGGGCATGAAAACTCAATGCAGTACTTCTGATGCAGCCCAGGATATGGCTGGTTTTCTGGGCTGCAAGAACATGTTGTCAGCTGGTCTTTTCATCAACTTACATCCCCAAGCTCTTCTCAAAAACAGCTCCTCCCAAACTGCTCCTCACCCAGCCTATATTTGTGATTGGGATTGAGCTGACCCAGATGCAGGACCCTGCACTTGGCCTTGTCGAACTTCATGAGGCTGGCACATGCCCACCTCTTAAGCCTGTCCCAGCTGTTCTGTATGGCATCCCTTCCCTCCAGCATGTCATCTGCAAACTTGCTGAGGGTGTAGTCAGTCTCACTGTCCACATCACTGACAAAGATGTTAAAGAACACTGCTCCCAGTACTGACTGCTGAGGGACACCTCTTGTCACTGGTCTCCATTTGGACATTGAGCCATTGACTGCAACTTGCTGAACGCAACCATCCAGCCAATTCCTTACCCAGCAAGTGGTCCATCCCTCAAGTTCATGTTTTACCAATTTGGTGACCAGGATGTCATGCAGGACAGTGTCAAACACTTTAAACTAGTCCAGGCGGATGACATAAGCTGCTTCTCCCTTGTCCACTGATGCTGTAACTCCATTCAACTAAGAACAGACTGACCTGCCTACCAGCAGTTTATAATCTATACATGCAGTAAGAGACAGTCATTTAACCACCCAAAAGTAAATAAATTCCAAGTATAAATCTACAACTTAAAACATTATTAGGACCCTGAATTTAAAAAGTGCTCCCAAAACCAAATTTATTTAATGAATCTTAATTGTAGCCCTTACAACTTGGTTATCCAAAGTCACAGGTGATTTTAAAACCTCAAGTGTAATTTCCAGTAACAATCTGGCTCAGAATGCAGATACTGAAAGGTATTAATCTGCTTGCACTCTATGTTCCTTCATATCCTACAATTTGCACTGAAAGGGTATCTTACATTAGGGTTTTTGTCAGTTTGGGTTTTTTGGGGTTTTTTGTTTGTTTGTTTTTCAATGTTTGTTCTTGATTGAAATCTACTGTTCTATCTAATATCCTCTGATGGCCCAGCCAGAAATACATGGCTGTCTCAATTTAACAGACTGTCAGGTACATAAACAAATAGGATTAGCTTTTCAGAACCCTGGTTGGCAGATACTGTGTTAGCTGTCAGACATTAATTTTGAAAGAGAAGCTGTTGCCCTTTCTTCCTAAGGACAAATGAATAACCACTCTAGAAAGACTTAGCCTTAGCAAAATGCACAGCATGTGATTTATCCTCTAGAGGTGAGGTGAGAAGTAAATTTCTCTTCAGATGTCTCCAGTTTGGGAAAGACTACGGAAATAGAGTAATTTCCTATTGCTCAGATAATGGAACATTGCTTGAATCACTTTTAGAGTCCATATATCACTTACACTAACATTGTATCATATGTATGAACAGTAAGAGCCATTTCCTATAGACTGTATGGACAGTGTAAGGAGCAAGAAGAGTTTGGAGTGACAAAATGTACTTGACTATTATATAGCTATTTATTCCTCTATCTTTTTATCGCTAGTTTCCAATTTACAGCCTTGGACTCTGAAACACCACCAATTTTCCTAACAGTGGTATCAGAAACTGTACTTCTAAAGACAAACTCCCAGGTTCAGAAACCAGTATGAAGACTTCAGTTTTGATTCTAAGTGTTTCTGGTCACAGAAGAAATATACTAAACAGGTCCTTAAATCCTGTCCCCATACCATGTCACATTCAGATGCTACTTTCCACTGATTTTCACTTAAGTTGTACTGGTTTGGCTAGGATAAAGTTAACTTTTCTCACAGCACTGTATGATGCTGTGCTTTGCATCTGTAATGAAAGCAGTGTTGATAACACAGGGATATTTTAGTTATTGCTATACAGCGCTTACACAGATAAAAGAACTTTTCTGCTCCTTACACCACTCTGCATGTGAGTAGGCTGGGGTTTGGGAGGGGACACAGATGGCACAACTGACCTCCCCTGACCAAAAGAGTATTCTATACCATATGATACTGTGCTCAGCAACAAAGTTAGGTGAGAATTTTACCAGGGATGCCACTATTCATACACTGACACTGCCTGGCAAGTAGTGAACAGCTGTTTGGTTGTTTGTTGTTTATTTAAAATTGCTTGGATTTTCTTTTCTTTCCCCTCCCTTTTCTCTCTTCTATTTTTTCTAAGCCTTTAAATGTCATCATCTCAACCCACAACTTTTCTCACTTTCATCTTTTTGATTCTCTCCTCTCTCTCAATGAGGGGGAGTAAGCAAGCGGCCAGGAGGTGCCAAGTTGCCTACAGAGGTTAAACCAGGGAAAGAGCTCAATATTTTTGAAGGACACATAAGCATACCTTGTCCAGGTTCATACTGATTTACAGTCAGTTGATCCGGTTTATGTTTGATATATCCCTGCTTCAAGCACTTCTCCAAGAACAGGTCACAAACTTCAGGAATACCTAGTCACAGAAACAAAACTGTAAGTCAGAATAGCTTTTAATAACTTTTTCTTTTTACATTAACTATAACTACTGGCAAAATACATAGATACAGTTTCACAGATATGCAAGTTCATCTTTAATAATGATCACTCTGTATTTGCTGTAACAGACATCACAACTTGGGGCCTGATCTGCAAGTCTGATCTAACACCTCGCTATTAGAAAGGCCATCCCCTTGAGACCTCTGCATTCAGAAGTGGATCACTCCCTGCAAATGAAGACTAACCTATCCCCCTACATATAAATAAACATACTAAATCAGCAGCAAAACTTCCACCAATTACAGTAAAAACATTATAGTCAAGGAGCAAAATTATTATGCTGTACAGAGGGACTTGAATAGATTGGATCAATGGACCAATGTCAGTGTCATGAGTTCCAGTAAGGCCAAGAGCCAGGTCCTGCAGCTGAGCCACAGCAATCCCAAGCAATGCTACAAGCTTGGGGAAGTGTGGCTGGAAAGCCGTCTGGCAGAAAGGGACCTGGGGATTGTAACAGACAATATGAGCAAGCAGTGTGCCCAGGTGGCCAAGAAAGCCAATGGCATTCTGGCTTGTATTAGAAATGCTGTGTCCAATGGGAGTAGGGAGGCGATTGTCCCCTTGTACTCAGCTTTGGTGAGGCCAGACCTCAAGTACTGTGTTTAGTTTTGGGCACCTCATTACAAGAGAGATGTGGAGGTGCTGGAGGGAGTGCAGAGGAGGGCAACAAAGCTGGTGAAGTGCCTGGAAAATAAATCTTATGAAAAGCAACTTGAAGGACCTGGGACTGTTTAGTTTGAAGAAGAAGATGAGAGGAGGCCTCATCACTCTCGACAGCTACCTGAAAGGACGTTGTGGAGATGCTGATGCTGGTCTCTTCTCAGAGGTAAACAGAGATAGAACAAGAGGAAATGGCCTCAAACTGCAACTGGGTAGGTTGAGACTAGATGTTAGAAAAAATTTTGTTCATAGAAAGAGTTGTCAGGCATTGGAATGGGCTGCCCAGGGAGGTGGCTGAGTCACCAACCCTGGATGTGTTTAAAAGTTGTCTGGATGTGGTGCTTGGGGATATGGTTTAAGGGTGAACTTTGTAGAGTAGAGATAATGGTTGGACTTGATGATCCTGGGGGTCTCTTCCAGCCTGGATGCTTCTGTGATTCTGTGAAATTAGTTGTGCAGAGAGCTCTTTAAAAAGTGTATCCCCTAGAAATCTGTTACTGAATTAAATGTCACCCAAAACATCTGCTGATGTTAAACTGGCTTTGAAATAAGAGTGAAAATTACAGTCCTTCATTGAATCTTTGGTTTGCTATTTTACCCAAGAACTTAATTGTAAAATTCTCTTGGAGGTAACACCCACAAAGAGGCCCCCATCAATCTGTTGATTACGCTTTTCTCTCACACAATGTAGCTACATTCACCCCAATATACTTACATCTGAACACCTTCAAGTTTTATAGGAATTTAACTCCCTCTTTCCACTATTTTTATATCTCAGACTGTAAGATGACTCACTCACTTCTCTCTGACTCACAGCACTAAACTCCAAATAAGAGTTATTCAAATATTTTCCAAATTGTTTCCACTCCAAATAAAAGTTTTTTGGTTTGCCTCCAGCAAGTTTCAAGCTAGCAGAGATAAACATACGAAGCAATATAAATTCATTTATTTGGGGGTTGAGATGTATAATTTGTAATGTATAACGGTTTTATGAAATAAAAGCTAAAAAAAGATAGACGATTAAAGTCCAAAAAGCTTTATTTGAATGAATCTTAACAAAAGGCAGCAACCCCTGGCTGTAAATGATTGGAAAAGAAGTTTCGAGCACTCACTGTAATTTAGCATGGATCTTATTCAGAAGTACTGGTTTTTAAGCACTGTGTGTGCTTTAGTTACAGTGAAGGTTCCCATTTTATTACAATGTCAACTCTCCTTTGATTAGAACCTCAACAAGGCTTAAAGGCTTTATACAATGGTTCAAACATCAGTGCAAAAAAGTATGATTTAATAGGGAAATTCTCACCTCCAGGTAAAGGTTTGTCTTTATCAACATTGTTGTTTTTATAGCAAAACTCATATCCAAAATGTTTTACTCTTCTATGCTTTAAAGTCTTCTGGGCTGTAAAAACACACAAGTTTAAAGATTAGACCACACAGAACTACAGGCACTTCGCTAGGCTTCTCTATTCTATCTGACCTAGTATATGTTCTTTAATCAACAGTTAAAACCCTTGTCCTTCATGGCACACGCTTCTTTCTCCATACTACCTTTTGTAGCTCCTGAAGCATCACACTGCTGTTTGAAGTCAAAGAGATGGTAGTTTTGTGTATGCAAGAAGAAGACCATCCAGTCCAATCTTCAACCCAGTACTGAAGTGTCCACAGTAAACCATGTCCCTAAGCACCAGGTAAGCATATGAAATGTGCATCTCACTCACTTTTTAGTCTAAGAGAAGACACAGGTCCTCAGTTAGACATCAAATTACAAGAACAGTCTTCTGGTTGGCTTAAGATACCTAAAAAAGACTTTAGTCCTTTCTGGATGCAGAAACGTTCTTCAAGTAAATGCATAGCAAGTACATCACTTCAGACCACTTGCCCTCAGGAGTTTATCACTCGCAATGTTATCACTGGCACAGGTTGCCCAGGGAGGTTGTGGCTGCTCCCTCTCTGGAGGGGTTCAAGGCGAGGTTGGACGAGGCCTTGAGTAACCTGTACTAGTGGGACGTGTACCTGCCTATGGCAGGGGATTGGAACTAGATGATCCCCGAGGTCCCTTCCAACCTTACCATTCTATGATTCTAACGTAAGACACAATTTCTAAAACACTAAGAATACAGAGTGATTTCAAACAATACATTTACCAATATGCTGATACCAAGTGCCAATGACACTGTAGCATAAAAACACAGTAGGTCTGTATTTCCATTGTTTTGCTCACCATTCTGAGTATCTTCATTTCCTATCCAGTCAATACTTTCCAACATCCTCCTTTCTTCATCTGGAGAAATAATCTTTTCGATGACCATTAGGCCTGGAGGCAAGTTTGTAGGAACAGCATCCTGCCAGAAAACTAAGGTGTATGGAAAAAGAGAATATTGTCACTGTTTTCTCTAAACAAAATTGTATGTTACCAATAGGGATATTTACTGTGTAAGAATATGGTATAGCTGTAGAAACATTTATTTTAACAATACAATGGAGCCCCCATTGGGATCTTATTTAGTGAATGAACAATCTGGTTTTGGCATGACCAAATGGGATAAGGCCCAAATTTTGCAGTATGCAAAGCAATTTCTATACATTTTACTGCACAAGACCGGCAACTCAAGTGCAAAATCACTTGTGATTTTCCTATCAAAATTATGGTAAAAAGAACTTCTCAATCACATCAGGATTCTAACTGCAGTTCGCTTTAATTTTCTAGAATTTTGTCGATTTATCGAGCTTATTCTGTCCCATGAATCAACTAGTAAACAAATAAGGAGGAGTATAATGCAATACCAGGGTGAACACTAAATGCTGGTAATGTAAGAACATTCAGTTTGCCATCCTAACAGCTTAAAAAAGTTATTCACCGGCAGCACCCAGAGCCCTTTTCATTAGGCATTATAAAAGATTGCAGAAAGAGCAACAGCTCTTGACCTAAATAACTTATAGCAAGCCATCAAAAAAAGCCTGGAGATAAGAGGAAAAAGAGCCAGAAATCTTACCATGCCCATTTTCCTTCTTGGAACTGAGATAAAGATTCATTGGACAAGAAGGCCAGTGAACTGTTCAGAGAAACTAGGTACCAGTTTAGATCCTTAATCACAAATCCTTCATGTGTAATAATGAACAGTCCAGAAACTACCTAAATCCTTTTTCCTCCAAGTAAAGGAGTTCAAATTAGAGTATCCTATCGCTAAATACAAGAAGCAAAGATTATTTTATGTCCTGAATCTTTGATTCTGGCTCTCATTCTCTCTGTCTACTTAAAAAGACTAGTGTGCTTTTAGCTATATTTACAATTTATGAAGTAAAAGCAAAGGGAAGCAGGATGCAGAAGTTGGATATGTAGGACAGCAGAAAAACGGTACCTTTTTCCACAAAATTAATATATAGGACAATGTTTTGGCCAAAGTCTTCCAGTGTTACTTCTTTTCCGTTAAGGGCATCGAAGGCTTTCTCAGCTTCTTCTGTTGTCCCATATTTCACAAATGAATACGGTTTATTTGGTGACATTAAGAGTGTTTCCACCAATCCATATTCTTCTACTATTTTGAGCAGTTGATGTCTACTCATTCCATTGCCAAGTCCTGCATTGGCAATAACCAGGTTCTAATTGAAGAGGAATTTAAAAAATGGCACAATTAGTGATTAATGTCAGTTCATTTAAAACTAATTCTCTACCAAGAAAGCAGCTCTACAATGAAAAATTAAGTAATAAGTGCTGTTGTACGTATTCTACACATGATATTTATATTTCAATGAGGTATATGAGGCTAGGGCAACCCTTGTTTGCCCAGCACATATTCTAGCAAAAGTCTTGAAGCCTCTATCGGAGAGACATCCTCTATGAATGCATGTAGCTCCTATTTCAATGGCACTTAAGCTTCAAACGGTCATGTGTACATCAAGTGACACTGGCACACATAATTTTGAAGGTTTCTAAAGTGGAATTTTTCCAGGTATCTGCTATCACTAATATACACAAAAAAGAAAACCTTTGAAGATTGATCTAATTTTTTTAAACAAAATTTTCTAATCTTTGCCAAAGAGTCTCTCCAAGAATTGAGGCTGAATTTCCCATTTCTACCCATTGTCCCTCATACATTGGTTTCACCAAAAAAAAGGAGCTGCCTCTAGAAATAAAGCATCTAGTTCTGCTCCAGCACTGTTATCTGAAAACTCTCCCTCTTGTTTTAATAAACAGGGTATTTATGTCCCGTCCTTAGTTAGCACAGATTATTTTATTCACAATGCTGCATTGCTTAATTCTATGCTTCCATAGTGATCTATGTTTAAAATTATCAAGGAGTATGTAGTTTGTGAGGATTGTTGCTAGTTTACCAAATATTAGAAGAAACGACAAAACAGAGCTTTGCAAAGGACTATTATTCAAGAAATATCCTTTGAAAGTACACAGGCCTTTTTGAAATTAACAAGTTCTTCTGACATCTAAACAGCTATAATGAAAGGAATTTTAACTTGAAGGAAGTTTAAGTCTCTTTTTAAGGCCAAATGAGGATGCAGTCTAAAAGTTTTGATTGGACTGTGGTGACTCCAAACAGCTAGAAACAATTTACTCAGATTGACTTAATGTAGTATCTTTCCAGGTGATTTTCAGTCAATTTTTTCCTTGAAGTCTATAAATGTTCCATGATCTTTTCTGAAGGTAGTTGGTAAAGTGTTCAATTGTTCCAAATTACATAGTGAGTAATGCTGTGATTATGCCTCGTGGATTGGCTCTGCTAACACTTGTTCTTAGCTCTGTATTAAGATATGCACTACTGATGACTTTTTTTACATACTACCATATTATTAATTATTGTTATTTTCTAGAATACTATTAATGGAGAGGCCTATGTGTGTAGACAACATGCAGAGACTGGAATCGGTCTTTTCACTGGCTGTAGGCACTACATCTACAAAGACTATCACTACCCAGCACCATCATGCATAGCAACTGATCACACTCCCCTAACTCTGCAATTTTAGTATAATCAGATTCTTGCACGAAGCCTGATAGCATTTTCTGAATTCTTGAGGGAAGTTTATCACTAGCACCATGATTTTGTTTCATATATCACTTATTCAAATATTCTTGTCTAAACTGAGAACCCTGCTGGACCCTAAAATTACTCTTCTAAATAGATTATATTGATAATCTGGTATCTAGGACATTATCAGAGCAAATAAAAACTGGATTGCAGACTAATTTCCAAGCAACACCAGAAAAACAGCACCTACTCCAAAAAGCTTACAATGTACACAACATTGCTGGGTCATTTTAACATATGTTCACATGGTATATAAAATCTGAATGAAAACTAAGCCAAAAAAAGTATGAAGATCTAACTGATAATTTCGTATTTGAATGGGAAGAATTTCCAGGGTCAAGGCTAGGTAAGGTAAGTGATGCTGTCCACAATGTTTCAAGCCATTAGCATCTCCTCACAACTGACATAGGGACATGATAAACTCTCTTTCTCTTTCCTCCTGTCTCCAAGTTCCTGTCACTTTTTGCTACACTACTATCTGCAAGGTCACCCTCTGATATGCTATAACTCTATACATAGTCTCAGAAAACTATAAACCAAAAAGCTGAGTAGCTTTCAGTTAGGTTAGGGAATAAAGTAGTTTATAGTAAAGTCCATTGAGCATCATAAGAAGACTCCTCTCCTATTTTGTCCCCTTTCGTGCAAGGGAAGAATAAGTTGTCCCCTTTTTAAACAGCTGCTTGTCAGTCAATCATTCTGACTCTCACAGAACCACAGACTAAATCAATTTATGTGAAGAAAACAACGTGGGAAGAAAGACTTCCAAGATAGACATGTTTTTAACAGGGAGTTTAGATAAGACAAATTGTTCTTGGTAGAGAAATGCAGAAGAAAGAAAGATACAAAAGCTTAAAGCCAGAAAAGACAAGTAATCAGACAGAAGAAAGTTTAAAAAGTTTATCTGCTTCAACAAGGTAATATTTCCCATACTACTTCCTCCTCCCCAACCCAAGGAAGTACTGTTTCAGATTTAAAAAAACAACTTATCCAAAGGCCATCAAACTGTCTCCACAGCCATTAAACTGCTGAAGTACAGTATGACTTTGAAATCAAAAAGGTCCAGAAACTCAATCTCCTTTTAGACAAAGCATATGTGAGAACAGAACACAGATAAGCAGCATTTTCACACTACCATAAAAATCAGAACTACCAGTCACCTGTGTGGCGTGGGAGACACATTCAATGCCCTCATGTCTCATCAGTGTATGCTGAGCTCTGATCTGCTTCCTCAATACCTTCTTCTTCACTTTGTGGACTTTAAAATGATCTTCGGTGGTTTTAATTTCCATGCTGGTGATCTAGAAAACAGTAATAACAACACTTAGTAAGCCTCCTGCTTGAAAAATTAAATACTTAGGTCTGCTCTAGAGAGATAGCCTTCTCATCTCATATGTCATCACTGGGACAGAGATAATCCCAGATGTTATTAATTATTTGAGTGTGACAAAAACAATCCTGAAAAGTATGTTCTTTCCCAGTCAACAGCACGATTTTCACCATCCTTGAAGTTCTGTTATTGTCTTTCATCAAGAGGATTTCTCTCAAAAATAAAGCTTAATAAAGATTGCCATGATTTAATTTTCCAGGTTTTTCCTTTTTCTCTTCACTCCTTTATTCACACTATGACTGTTTGCAGTTTTTAACCTGCCTGCCTCTTCTGTTTTCATATAGCATTTTTAGTTCATTTCCTTTTCTCTACAGGGTCTCCAGAGCTGAACAAGAGAAAAAAAAGAATTATGTGGGACTGCCATGAGATTTGTATCATCTCAGTTTCTAAGGTATCCATGCCTCACCAAATCATTGATCTGGAGATGAACTGTTCCCATTTGGTTTCTTTTTCCTAACTGCCACTTTGAAGTTTGTATGACATCTGGTAAAAATTGCTTGAGAGTAGAAAAATTTGTTCAATTCTTAAATACCTAAGAATTAGCAAGCAGGATGCTCCACACCTCATTTAGCACATTTCCCATGGCCAAATTTCACATAAATCACATTCCTGTCATGAGAAGTAACAAAAAACTGAGTTCAAATTAACTACTGAATTTAGTAGCAACATAGCATTCACCCACCAGTGAGTTACTTCAGGGTCACTGGTCTTCAGGTTTTGTTGCATCTTTTGCCACTTGCAGTCTACCACTATGCTGAGATAATACAGGATCTTCCTACATCCATTTGAGCCTCCTTTCTATTCCCTTCTCCCTTCCCGCTTCCTTCAAATCCAAGGGAAAAATCCAGAACTAACAAAAAACGGTGACAAAGTTCCCAAACTTTCGACTTTCTCTTGTTTTCTCCCTGTATCATAATTTCTTACCAATATTTTAAGGGTGTCTTTTTTTCTTGCCCCAAAATCCTACAGCTGGGCAAATCAACTGCAATCTATCCTTTTCCACTCTTTTATCATCATTGATCTGATAACAATCCTTCCACTTTATCCTCTCTTCACCTCAAAAAGTGGTTTTATTTCCTGTTTTCTGAGTTCATTTTTTATGTTTTTTCCTTAAGAAAAATAAAAAAGAAAATAAAAAATGCCACACTAAAACACAACTGTATTTACTTATTTAAATCACAGAATCATAGAATGTCAGGGGCTGGAAGGGACCTCGAAAGATCATCTGGTCCAGCCTCCCTGCCAGACTAGGACCACCTAGAGCAGATCACACTGGAATGCGTCCAGACAGTTTTCTAGTATCTCCAGAGAGGGAGACTCCACAACCTCCCTGGGCAGCCTGTTCCAGCGCTCCATCACTTTCACAGTGAAAAAATTCCTCCTCATGTTTATGTGAAACTTCCTATGCCTCAACTTCCACCCACTGCCCTTTGTCCTGTCACTGGGCATCACTGAGAAGAGCCTGGCTCCATCCTCCTGGCAGTCCACCCCTCACACATTTATAAACATGAATGAAGTCACCAATTAGTCATCTCCCCTCCAAGCTAAAAAGCCCCAGCTCCCTCAGTCTCTCCCCATACGGAAGATAATGTGTCAACTCCAACAACTGGTCATCCAACTGCACATCTTCTGGCTTGCAAAAGTGTATAGTTGCTTTCCAGTGCCTAAACTGTGGGCATAACCACAGAATCACAGAATGATAAGGTTGGAAGGGACCTCAAGGATCATCTGCTATAGGCAGGGACACCTCCCACTAGTACAGGTCACTCAAGGACTCATCCAACCTGGCCTTCAACACCTCTAGGGAGGGAGCAGCCACAACCTCCCTGGGCAACCTGTGCCAGTGCATCACCACCCTCACTGCAAACAACTTCCTCCTAACAT
>VWYK01096533.1:739-13186 GCA_013399775.1 Semnornis frantzii
TTTTCAGCCCCATACGAAAGGATTCTGTCCAAGAGCTTCCCTAGAGAGAGGAGATGTGAGCCCTTCGTTGTCTCCCCTGGCACTGCCCCAGCGCATCACTCACTGCGGGGGCTCCGCCGCCCCCAGCCGCCCCCGGCCCCGGCTCCTCTGAGCATCTCCATTCGTGTTGCGCCACCTGCTGGTGACACTGAGCGCTGCAGCAGCAGCGGCTCCGCTCCTCGCCGCAGCGCAGCAGGGACGTCCCTGCCCTTCCCGGCTGCCAGGCAGCGCCAGGGTGTGTCTGCGGGAGGGGTTTGGTCACCCGGTTATCCAGCTCCCATCTCCTAAGGTGCTGGACCAGCCAAGGAGAGCTATGACCAGAAGAGGGGGCCGAGAGGAGACTCCACAGCCCTCTAAAACCACCTCGGAGTAGGTCGGAATGAGGTTGGGGTCAGTCTCACACAGGAGAAGCGACAGAACAAAAGGAAATAGCTTCCAGATTGTGCCAGGGGGAGTTCAAGTTGGATATTGGGAAAAGTGTCTTCACAGAAAGAGCTCTCAAGCCCTGAGACAAGCTGCCCAAGGAGGTGGTGGAGTCTGCATCCCTGGACGTGTGTGGGTGTGGTGCTTAGGGACATGGTTAAGTGGTAGTGCTTTAGCATCCCCATGGCGGGAGTGCAAGCTCTAGGTGAGCAGCTGGGCTTGGTCTCCAAGGTCTCTTCCAACCTTGGCAGTTCTATGATTCTGTCCTCCCAGACCCCCTCCCTCAGGGTGCATCTGTCCCATGGCACCCCTCACCCCCTGTGCCCGTGTGTGGAGTCTAGCTCTGGCATTGAGGCCACACTTCATTGACACTTTGCAGGTCAGACAGGAGGATGTTGGTGGGGCTAAGCCCACCACACTGATGTGCACAGAGGGAAGAGAGTACAGGTATTGGGATCAGCTGAAACCCTGGAGCAAGAACATGAGCAGAATACCTGCTGAGATCACAGAGAGCTGTGCCTGAGAAGCAGCTACATAAAAGATAGCTCTCAAGATTGCTCCAGTGACCTGCTGGGGGGGGGTTGCTCCTGGCCTGTTGCTCTAGGCGGTTTGGCAGAGGGAGCATCCCAAACCTGTCTGTTCCAGGGCCTCTTTTTCACTCAGATCATTCCCTAGCCCCAGAGGAGTGTGGATCCTGCAAAGGAGTGTGGCTCCTGCTGTGTGATCACAGCGTGGGTACTCCTGACTCCTGCTGTGTGGTGGCTGCATTAGAGAGACAACAGCTACAGGAAACGAGGGCAGTGGCTCATGCACAGCCTGCAAGGGATTTGGGACTCTGCTGCAAGACCAATTTCTTCCTTAATTTCCTACCCAGGAACAACTACTGGCATGGCAGAGAGACCCTCACCCCAGGACTGTGCTTCATGAGCATCAGCAAGGGAGGAGTGCTCACTGCATGGGATCACAGGCTCCAAGGGCAGAAGGAGGGAGGGAGTGGATGGGAAGTGAGGAGGGACTATTTATAAAGGACTGTGGAGATAGGACAAGGGGCACTGATCTGAAACTAGAGCAGGGGACATTTAGATTGGACATTAGGAAGAAGTTCTTTACTCTGAGGGTGGTGAGACCGTGGAACAGGTTGCCCAGAGAAGTTGTGGATGCCTCATTCCTGGAAGTGTTTAAGACCAAGCTGGATGAGGCTTGGAGCATCCTGCTCTAGTGGGAGGTGTCCCTGCCCATGGCAGGGGGGGGGTGGAACTGGATGATCTTTAAGGTCCTTCCTAACTCAAACCATTCTATCAATCTGAGGGAAAGTCACCAGGCAATGCTGTGCCACTCAAGACAAAAAAAGTCAACAACAACAAAACAAACCACACACACACACACAAAAAAAAAAAACAACCCACAAAAAAACCTTCAACTGCTTAGTATTTCTTCATGAAAACTTAGAGGCCCAGCAAAACCTTTCATAGAGTCATAGAATGGTTTGAGTTGGAAGTGACTTAAAAAATCCATCTGAAGGGAATTTCTGGTTCCCAAGCAGATGCAGCCCAACCAGGGGGGCCCCCTGACTGCTGGGAGAGGGGCTCAGCCCCCCCAGGCCCAGCTGCTTCCCACTGGAGGTGGCACCACTGAGTCTCTTGTGAGCAAGGTCCTTGTTCTGCAGCTCCCTGCTGCCGTCCAACTGCTTAGGATGCCTGCCAAGGATTTGCAGATGGAAGGAGGAGGTCAAAAAGCTGTCCCACAGGTGGTGTGGACATGTCTGGCATCCACAGGAATGCAGCAGCCAGCAGGGATCTTCACTTCTTCAATGTGCCCATGGTCAGCCTCCCTGAGGAAGTTTGATTTGCTTGATATATGCACAGACCTCACTGCTGGTATCTGGTCTGAGTTTGGGGGCAGGTGGAGCCTGAGCCACTCCTTTGCCAGGGGAATGTCTCTGGACACCTCTCTCCCTTGGAAAGGAGAAGTAAATGAGTTTATTCTAACCTGTTCCTCTTCTTTCCTGCAGGTCAGACCCATGTGCCAGCTCCATTGCACCACTGCCATGATGAAAAGGTACCCAGCACTTCCCACAGCACTTTGGGATTAGAACTATCTGCAACCTTTAATCCCTGCTCAGAGGAGAGGTTTCCTGGACACTTGTGCATTAATGCTGCCAAATCAGCCTCTCTTTTTTTTGTAGTCAGAGAAAAAAAAAAAAAAAAAGCCCATCTGGTGCCATGCTGACTTTCAGCAGCCATAAATCTGGGCCCACTTTCTGCTGCAAAGGGCTGAGGATGCCCTCAGTCGAGGGCAAGAAGGGGCAGTTAATTGGTATGAAAAGGATAACAGAACAAGTGTGGGCACAGCTCCCAAACCAGGATTCATTTAGGAAGATTTTCTGGTTATTATCTACTTAGGAACAGAGGATTTGTCAGAACAGCTCAGTGTATTTTCATCAAATCTGGCATCCTGCATGTGGCAGAGATAGGGAGAGGATGTGTTAGAGAGGAAAACTCTCTCCAGCCTCTCCCCAGTGTGCAGGTAGGAATATTGTGTCCACTTCTGGGCTCCCCAGTTCAAGAGGGAGAGGGAACTGCTGGAGAGAATCCAACTGAGAGCCATGAAGATGCTGAGGGGACTGGAGCATCTGAGAGGCTGAGAGCCGTGGGGCTGTTTAGCCTGGAGAAAAGCAGCCTGAGAGGGGATCTGATCAATGCTGACCAACAGCTAAAGGGTGGAGGTCATGAGGATGGGGCTGGGCTCTTCTCAGTGGTGCCCAGGGATAGAGCAAGGGGCAGTAGCCACAAATTAGAACACAGGAGGCTTCACTTGAACTTAAGGTAAAACTCCTCATCTTTGAGAGGTACCAGAGCCCTGGAGCAGCCTGCCCAGAGAGGTTGTGGAGTCTCCTTCTCTGGAAAGATTCCAAACCCACCTGGGCAACCTGATGTAGGCAACCTGCCTTAGCAGGGGAATTGGACTATGTGATCTCCAGAGGTCCCTTCCAACCCCCACCATGCTGGGATTCCTTACAGGGCCCAGTGCTGCTGGAACAAGAAGCAGAGGCAATGCTGTGAGTAGAACCAGAACTGGCTGCAGATGTCCAGTCCCTGTGAGACTGGAGCCAGAAAAGGCTGCTTCAGCCTGACTTGAGCCTTGACTGGAGCTGACCCAGCTGAAGTGGAGGTTCTGCTCCCCTCCTGCTTTCAGGCTAGGCAAGAGACACCCTGCAGCCCCAGCTCCTTAGTCTGAACCTAAATGCTTCTCTAACTCAGCCCCAACACAGACCACATCCATCTGGCTCAGCCAGAAGGATCCATGGGTCCCCTGCCTCACATCTGGCTGCTGGAAGACAGGCAGCTCTAAATCCCTGGGCTCCACTAAGGACCAAATGTGCTGATGTTTGTGCTGCTGTTCCAGCACAAGAACATCACCAGAACATCAAGCACTTGGGAAATGTTTGTTTTCCAGAGTGGGGTAGGAGCTGCCACGAAAACAACTCCTGGCTTTAAGATGAAGATCTCCCCCTGTCAATAAGACAAAAAGAAAAATTTAGTCTGTGCATCCAAGGGAATAGCCAAAGGAATATCCATGGGAAATGCCCAGTGGCAGGGCTGCTGGGGCTCAGGCAGGCCAGCAGAGAGGGACAGCAGGGGAGAGCTGTGGTGTCCATGGCCACGTCAGCTCCTCGCTGCTCTTCCCATCTATAAATAGAAAGGTAGTTGGTTATTATTAGAGCTCGTTGAGTGGGTCTGGAGGAGCTGCAGGAAACCTCTCCAAACGAGCTGCTTTCCAGCTGAACTGAAGCTCCTGGGGGCATGTCTGGAGGAGAAAGTCACAGGGAGCACTTTGAGCCTTGGAAGCAGGGCTGGGCTGGGCTCAGAAGGGAAGGCTTTGCCTTTGCAGCAGGGCTGGGGCTGGTGGCACCCTAAGGAGGAGCTCTCCTCACTCCTCTCCATGCACCCATGCTTCCCATTGCTGTGATAACAGAGAAACTTGCCTTGGATCTTCAGTCTGCAGCATCTTCCCCGGGAAGCTGGAGGGCACAGCCAACTCCTGCACCCTCACCCCATCCTGCTGCACGTAAGGAAACTCTGCCCCACCAAGCAGGTGGCACAAGGAGACCTTTCAGCACACCTCCAAGCTGCCCCAGGAGCCCTGTGGGCTCACAGGTGGGCACAGAAAGAGGAAGACACACACTTGGAAAGCCCAGAAGATGGGTCAGTGGTGCTGGCTCCATCAGAAGAAGCATCACCAGGTATGTTAGATTGCCTTTTCTGTGTGTATCCCATGGTGTCCTCATGCCTAATCCCTGCCACCCTCCTTCAGACAGCAGCACACAGGCTGGATGAGGCTCTCAGTGCCATGGGTTAGTTAGTGGGAAGGGTTAGGTGATAGGTTGGACTTGATGATTTTAGAGGTCTCTTCCAACCCGGTTGATCCTGTGAGCTTGGGGCTCTCAACCATGAGATGTTTTGGGGCCATTTCTCCTAAAGTCCTGCTGGAGAAGATCTTACAATAGCCCAGAGAAGGGCAACAAAGCTGGTGGAAGGTCAGGAGAGTAGGTCTGATGAGGAGTGGCTGAGGGAACTGGGCTTGGTTAGTCTGCAGAAGAGGAGGCTGAGGGGAGACCTCATTGCTCTCTACAGCTCCCTGAAAGGAGGTTGGAGTGAGGTGGGGGTTGGGCTCTACTCCCTAGCATCAGGTGATAGAATAGAGAAGAAATGACCTGGAATTGTGCAAGGGGAGGGTTAGGTTGGAGATTAGCAATCATTTCTTTGCTGCCTGAGTGGCCAGGGACTGGAGTAGGCTGCCCAGGGAGGTGATGGAGCCACTATCCCTGGAGGTGTTCAAGAAACCTGTGGCCATGGCACTTGGGGACACAGTTTAGTGGCCATGGTGGTGTGGGGTACATGGTTGAACTCAATGGTCTTAAGAGGTCTTTTCCAACCAAACCCAGCCTGTGAGGATATAGTTCAGCTCCTGCAGGATGCACCCAGGCACATCATGGGCTCTCTAATCATGCCTAAGCTGCTTTGCACCAGCAAATTGTAGAGGTTTTCATAGAATCATAGAATCATAGAATGGTTTAGGTTGGAAGGGACCTCAAAGCTCAGCCAGTTCCAACCCCCTGCCATAGGCAGGGACACCTCCCACTAGCACAGGTCACTCAGGGCTTCATCCAACCTGGCCTTGAACACTTCCAAGGAGGTCGTGGAGCACAGAATCACCCAATGTGATCAAAGATCAGAGATCACATTGGGTGATTCTGTGCTCCACGACCTCTCTGGGCAACCTGTGCCAGTGTCTCACCACCCTCACTGCAAACAACTTCCTCCTAACATCCAGTCTAAATCTAAGCTTTGCTTTTAAACCTTATCTTTCTTTGTTGGGAACCACCATTTTCCTTTCACCTGTACATTACACCACCTAAAATCTGTCCCTACATCTGAACAACTGCTCCCAGTGATGCAGAGGACTGAAGCCACCTCTGTTAGTGACTGTCCTACAGAGAACCAGCAGGGTCTGGGGGACAGCACAACACCACACACATGATCAATATTTGTTTTAATCTCCAGTATGATTTGCAAGCAGAGCCTGAAAAGCCTAAATCTGGCTTTAATTTCATATATATATATATATGGCTATTAATATATGGTGATGCTACACTACTGTAAGGATAAAGTGTAGAGAAAACCTGCAGACTTAATGAGGCTCAGGAAGAAGAAGATTTGAGAGCAAACCTTTGAAAATCTGGAGGTAATCTCCACTCCATTTATATCAGGCTTTGGCAATCAGGAAGTAAAACCAGGCTTAGCATAATGAAGAAAATCACACAGGCTGCTTTATTATTTTTTTTTTCCTCTCTCTCTCCTCCTCTCCCCTGCTGCTGTAAAATCAGAGAAGAATCTAAACATGGAAAAGGAGAAAGAAAAAAAAAATAGGAGGAACTTCTGCCCTTCTGTCAGCACCCAGGGAAACTAATTGCAAAGGTTCCTTGCTGCATGTCTGAGTAGATTCTGCGAGACTGGAATTTTTTAATCACAATATTGAAGCTCTCCTTGGTGACACAGGAGGAATGCAGTGGTCCTCTCCTCGTCTGCCAGAGAGGTGAAGGTAGCTCCTGAGTGAGTCATAAGCTGAGAATGTGAAAAAGCCCACAAATAATTGCTTCCCTTGACATCTCCACCTGGCCAGGTCAGCAGCACCGCCCTGGCGAGATGCTGAGGACACCAATGGATGCTGTGGCTGCAAAGGCTTTGCCTGAGGTTTTTCGTGGCTTTGTGCTTTGATTGCAGGTCTTTGGATCTCACAGTTATTGGAGGAGGTTTGAGCCATGGCAACCTGGCCAAGCCCTGCTCCTTCATCCAAGGGTTTTGAGGGCTGACTTGGGTGAAACCCAGGACAATGTATCCAGCTGCTGCCAGCTCTTGTGCTGAGTGCTGCCCCCACCCCAGCACTGACTGCCTCTGGGCTCTGTGGCAGGGGCTGTGAGCACAGAAGGGAAGCTGATATTTGGGAATTAGATCTTCAAAATCCCCAGACTGTACTGCTGGAGCCCACGGGGGATACTCATCATCATGATGCTGCTGCTGCAGAGCCAGAGGTGGTCCTCACCCAGACATGGATTGATGAGTTTGTGCTCCCTGCAGACTGGAAGTGGAGGCTCCCAAACATTCCCATTCCCAGCCCCATTTCCTGGGCTACCTCAGCTCTTAGGGGGAAAGTCTTGTTAGCCACTGATTCGTGTTGGGATGGCAGTCCTAGTACAGCTGCACGGAATGGCAACCCTCCCTTTAGAGGCATTTGGCTGAAGCTATCTCACTTCTCTGCAGAAGCACATAGACAGCCACCCAGCAGCCTTCAAACTCCCTTCTTTCACAGGATCACAGGGGTTGGAAGGGCCCTCCAAAGCTCAGCCAGTCCACCCCCCCTGCCAGAGCAGCATCACCTACAGCAGGCCACACAGGAGCACATCCAGGCAGGGGTTGAATATCTCCAGAGAGGGAGACTCCACAGCTCCCCTGGGCAGCCTGTGCCAGGGGTCTGTCACCCTCACAGGGAAAAAAGTCCTCCTCATGTTTACTGAAACTTCCTATGCGTCAGCTTGCACCCAGTGCCCCTTGTGCTGGCATTGGGCATCCCCCAGCAGAGCCTGGCTCCAGCCTCCTGGCACTCACCTGCACATCTTTAGAACCATTGCTGAGGTCACCTTCCAGGCTCCTCTTCTCCCAGCAGCACAGCCTCAGCTCCCTGCAAACTGCTGCTGGGATCCTTCCAGCTGAGTCTTGGCCTCTTGTTGTGAGGCTTTGGAGAGTACAGCACACAGAGATGTGGTACTGAGGGTGATGGGTTAGCATCAGACTGGGTAGGGGTGAATAATGGTTGGACTTACTTAAAGGTCTTTTCTCACCAAAGCCATTCTGTGGTGCCACATGAATTCATTCTGAGTCTCCAGAACTCAAAGAGCCTAATAAAACCTTTCTTGGATGGGTGTGGTTGTCTTACTTGTTTGTTTAAGAAAGCTCAGGAGAAAGCAGGGATGAAAATGCTCTTCTCCAGCACGGCTCCAGGTGGAGCAGCTCAAAAGGCGAGCAGCTCCTGTCAGCCCTGAGCAGGGATGCTGTGCTGGAGGAGCCTCCTTGGAGAGCCCTGTGAGTCTGGGCAGCCTGTTGGAGCTGCTCTGATCCTGCCATCAGCAAGGTGCTGGGAGCATCCTACCCTGGTGGCCCACCAGGATGCTGATTCCATTGCAGAGTCCACTCTTCCAGGGATTTCAGTGAGGATCAGCATTTGGAGCACCTCACTGAAGCTGCAGAGACACAAACCTCTCTTCATCTTACATCCCAGGCCACCAACCCATGCATTCCAGGATAAAGTCCTTGGTCACACAGCTCGGCTCCTTGTTTGCAACCTCTCCTTCCTGAAATAACTGCAGGAGCTCCTGGTTCTTGGAGTCAGGAGCTTTTCCCAGCAGGAACTGTAACCAAACCATTGCATTTTCCTTAGTGCATTTGATGATGCTCAGAGGGCTGCAGCAGCTCGGCTCTGAGGAGAGGCTGAGAGAGTTGGGGCTCTGCAGCCTGCAGAAAAGAAGGCTTCCAGGAGACCTTAGAGTAGCCTTCCAGGATCTGAAGGGGCCTACAGGAAGGCTGGGGAGGGACTATTGACAAGGTCTGGGAATGCCAGGAAAGTTGCAATGGGTTTAAAGTGGCAGAGGGGAGATTGAAAGTGGATGTTAGGAGGAAGTTGTTTGCAGTGAGGGTGGTGAGACACTGGCCACTCAGCTCTAGATCCTGCCACTAACAGTAGCTGGGGAAAGTTTAAGGATGCTGAAAAGCTTTGGAGCATTTTGCAAGACCAGGTTTAAAATCAGGATGTGCTGAACCCTTTATTTTGGGACATGTTTGGTTTGTTTTTTTTCCCACCAATCAGATGTTCCAGCCTGGGATCCCTGTCACAGCAATAAAAGCTCTACAAATGCTTTTAAAAAGAAAAAAAAATAAACACACACACACACAAAAAGAAAAAAAAAAAAAAGAAAAAAATGGCCCCAAAAAGCCAAAAAACAAAACAAAAAAAAATCACCCCCCAAAAATTAAAAAAAATCCCCCAAAACCCAAAAACTAAAGCACAAACTTTAAGCTGAGTTCAAGATAAAATAAAGGGATGGGGGAAAATGAGCTGCAGTGGCACTGAAATGATGAGAGGATGAGCACCAGAACAGGGTAGAAGCTGGGGTGCAGCAGTGTTAGCAGCTCCTTCTCCTATTTTTTTTTCCCTAGCACTGGGATGAATTAGATCCACTTCAGGAGTTGCTTTTCAATGCAACCCCAACCTTCTGTCACACAAGGAGAACTTGGCGCTGTCCTTTTAGCTGAAGAAGGCATCTCCTTGGGTGGAGGTTGAACTAAATGACCTCATAAAGGTCCCTCCCAACCCAAACCGTTCTGTGATGTCCATGGGGGAAGAAGAAATGCTCTGATATGGGGCTGGTGGCACAGAAGAGCTGACACATTCCTCACCAGGACCAGCCTGGCAGGTGCTAAGCACAGATGGGCTCAGCTCACTACCTTGTGTTGCTCTCCACGTGTGTGAGACACACCAAGGGGACCAAAAATAGCTGCCTGATGGAGTTAGCAGGGGAGCAGAACTGAGCAGGGGGAACAAAACAGGATGAGGATAGGTTGCTCTGGCATGGGACAGGACAGTTCACAGAGTGTGGCCAAAGCAACCCCAGGAGCTCAGGAGGTAGCTGACCACAAGTCACTGTGGTGCCCTGATGCTTTCCTTGGAGACTTTTCATGGTTCATCACACTCCACTCATGGTTGCTCCTGCTACATTTACTCAACAACCCAGGCAGGTGAAAGCTGCAGTGATGCCACCTCTGAAGGCATTACCTGGTTAAAACAGAGGGAAACAAAAAAAACCCCAGTAAACCAGAGCTATAAACCTGCTGGCTGCCCACAGAATCAAAGCAAAGCACTTCAGCTCAGCCTCTCCTTACTGCTCAGGTAATAAAACCACTCACTCCACAAATCTCTAATTCCAGGTGTAGAGGGAAGCAGGTCAGTGAGCCAGGTTGGGAGAGCTTCTACCCAGTGCAGGGATGTTCTGGGCCTTTCACACAAGGACCTGCTAATTGTGTGACTCCATCAAACAACTAAACCAGCAGCTCCTCACCAAGGGATAGACAGCAGGGGTAGATCATGGCTGAAGGGGCCCTACAAGGAAACTGGGAAGGGACTTTTTAATGAGGGCTTGTAGTGATGGGATCAGAGGGAGTGGATTGAAGCTTGAGGAGGGCAGCTTTCGACTGCAGATTAGGATGGAATTCTTTAGACTGATGGTGGGGAGACACTGGAACAGGTTGCCCAGGGAGGTTGTGGATGTTCCCTACCCTGGAGGTGTTTCAGGCCAGGCTAGATGGAGCCTTGAGTGACTTGCTCTAGTCAGAGATGTCCCTGCCCATGGGAGGAAGGGTTGGAACTGGATAATCTTTAAGATCCCTTCCAACCCAAATCATTTTCTGAATCTATGACCTTGTTTGAAGCTGCAGTGGCTCCATGCACCACTCAAGGGTCTGCTCTCTCCCATCCAGGTGGCACCAACCCAGAGGTTTGTCTCCTCCATCAGTCCCCATCAATCCTCACCCTCTTCCTTCCCCACTCAAACGCTCAAGAGCCACAATCCACCACCTTGCAGAGCTGTCAAGGATCCAGGGCAGCCACCAAGGGTTAATGTGCAAAATTTCCAGCATGAACTGGGATTGTTTAATGAGCATCTCTCCCTCAGGTGATGAGAATCTGCTCTGCTTCACCCTAACAGCCCACTAAGGAGGGGGCTGGTAGGTGAAGTGAGAAAATCCTCTCTCTTCAACAGGATCACAGCTTCAGCCAAGCTCATCAGCATTAATCTTACACTCATTAAAATCAGTTGTTCTGTTTCTAATTCATCCAGTGCTGCCAAGCAAGCTCAAGAAATAAAAATTCATGAGCCAATGTCCCGGGGAGGGGGGGAAATTAATAATAAAAAAAAATAGCATAAGTTCATCTTAAGCAGCAACAGAGTTTTAAAACAATGACAGAAAATGTCTGGCTGCTCCTCTGTGCTCAAAGCTTTCAACTGCCATTTTCATGAGGGATTGGGAAATGAACAAAACTGGAGACCTCTACCCAATTGTGAGACTTCAGAGGTTGCTGCTTCCTGCAGGCAGCCACACAAATTGCATCACCTACGGTGAAAAGCAAAAGCCTGAGCTCCACAGGAGCAAGCTCCTTTGGTTTCCCCTTATCCTGCCTCAAAACAAGTGGCATTGCTGAAGGGACCAAGGAAAGAAGTCCACCTTGCAAACCTCAGGGCAAGCCCTCCACTGGGTGTTACTGCAGTGAGGTCTAGAAAGGACATCAACAATCTTTGATTGTTGTGGACAAGCACCAAGGCAGTGGAGGTTTCAGACACTGGAATGAGCTGCCCAGGGAGGTGGTGGAGTCCCCAGCCCTGGATGTGTGTAGGGGTGGTTTGGATGAGGTGCTTGGGGCTATGGTTTAAGGTGAATCTTCTAGAGTGGGGGTGTAGGTTGGGCTTGGTGATCCTGGGGGGCTTTCCCCTCTGGGTGTTGCTGTGATCCTGTGAAACACATGGAGCTCCTGGCAGCCCCCAGCCTCTCTGAAGGGGTGAGAGCAGCATTAGACCCACACTAGAGGTGCAGGGCCTGGAGAGGAGCCAGGCATGAGAAGGGGCATGGGGAAATCCCAGACACCACATCACAGCGGGGCATACTTTGGTTTTGGCCACCAGCATCCACAGCTCTCATGGCATCTCTGTGCCATTCAGTCCCCTTGCTCAGCTTCCCAGCACCCAGCCAGGTCTCTCTGCCCTGAAAGACTACATGGACAACAAAGACTTTCTTCTTCAGTGAGCAGCCAAACACTCTCATGGAGGCAAAGCTGCAGCCAGGAGGAATGGGCAAGTTCAGAGGAAAAGTAAAGAATTACTTCTTAATTCTCCAGGAGTGAGCAGCAAGCTAGACATGAGTTTTAATGTGCTCCTAATTAAGGTCACTGATGACAATAGCTGGAGGCAAAGACAATAAACATCATTTATTAGAAGCAGATGGAAGCTTGGAAAGGGCTCTCCAATATTTTTTTTCAATAGCCAAAACTAAACAATCTTCTGGAGCATGCCAGAGACCTCTCAGCCCAGGAAAATCCTCAGGGTCTCAGGTGGGCTCTGCTGGCCCAAGGGCCAGTGGCTATGCCACATTCCCTGGCTCTCTCTCCACAAATTCCCTTGGATAAACACAGTCAAATACTGGAATAGGTTGCCCAGAGAGGTGGTGGAGGCTCCATCCCTGGAAACACTCAAAGTCAACACTGGAACAGGCTGCCCAGGGAGGCTCCCTCCCTGGAGGTGTTTAAAGCCAGGTTGGATGAAGCCTTGAGTGACCTGTTCTAGAATCATAGAATCACAGAATGTCAGGAGCTGGAAGAGACCTC
>VWYK01096540.1:0-17271 GCA_013399775.1 Semnornis frantzii
CCTCATCAGTGCTGAGTCCAGGGAAACAATCACTTTAGTCCTGCTGGCCACACTATTGCTGGTCCAGGCCACGATGCTGGTGGCCTCCTTGGCCACCTGGGCACACACTGGCTTATCTTCAGCCAGCTTTTGATCCAGGTCTTTCTCTGATGGGCAGTTTTCAGCCCCTCTGCCCCAAGCCTAGAGCATTCATGGGGTTAGTACAGGACGTGGCACTTAAGACTTTTTGAATCTCATCCCACTGACCTTGGCCCAGTCTGCCCAGGTCCCTCTCAAAAGCCCTCCTATATTCAAGCAGATCAGCATTCCCACACAGCTTAGTGTCATCTGCCTATCTGTTGAGGGTGCCCCAGCCTCCTTGTCCAGATCACTGATAAAGATGCTAATGAGCACTTCATGAAAGTTAAGACAGGGCCAGAGAACTACTGTGGTTTGCACCAGTGAAGCACAATACATGAAAACATTTTGAAAGAGACAAAAACTTTAAAATGCCCAACTAATCTTAGAAAACTCCAAAGAAATTAAAACCAAAGATGTAAGAGAATGGTGCACAAGACACAGGGAGCACTTTTCCTGACTAATAGATAAATGTTGTCACTATGGCAAAGGCTCACAAAATCCATGAGTTCTGCAAGTTAACTACAAAAAAGAAAAGCCTGGGAAGGCCTGCTGAGTCCAGAAACTTTTCTTGTTTGTGCTATTACTGTTTCTGTCTTCAGGAGAAAGCTGCAAAGTAATTTTACTAATCAGGCCCCAGCCACTTCCAATTACAGAGTAAATCTATCTAGTTACAAACATAAATAAAATCTTCTATTTTCATTTGAAAGAGGTAACTTGTGACCTACTACCCATGCTGAATGGCTCTTCCTGATTTTGAAGTATCTCCTAGTTATCAAGACAATGGTTACAGTAGTTATTCATAGTTACTCTTTTAAAGTTGATACATTGAGGTTAAGTTGTAGCTGCAGATCACAACTCTCCAACAAGCCACTGAAGACACCAAGCTGCATGGTCTGGTTGACATGCTGGAGAGAAGGGGTGCATTCACAGGGGCTTGGGCCAGGCTGGGGAGGTGAACCCAAGACAACCTCATTAAGTTCAAAAAAGGCCATGTGCAAGGTCCTAAGCCTGGGTCAGGGCAACCCTAAGCACAAAGACTGGGTGGAGAATAGATTGAGAGCAGTGCTGAGAAGAACAACTTGGGAATGTCAGCTGATGAAAACAACTCAAAGTGAGCCAGCAATGATTGCTGGCAGCCCAGAAGCCAACCATGTCCTGGGTTGCATCAAAAGGACAAGGGAGGTCATTCTGCCCCTCTACTCTGCTCTCATGAGACCTCACTTGCAGTAAGTGGGGCCCCCAACACAAGAAGGAAATTGAAGTGTTGGAGCAGGGTCAAAGGAGATCACAAAGATGATCAGAGGGCAGGAGCACCNATTAGACTGGATATTAGGAAAAAATTCTTTACAGTGGGGTGGGGGTGGTGAGACACTGGAGCAGGTTGTCCAAGGAAGCCGTGGATGCTCCCTCCCTGCAGGTGTTCAAGGCCAGGTTGGATGAAGCCTTGAATAACCTGCTGTAGTAGGAGGGTCAGTGGGCACAAATTGCAAACTAGAAGGTTCCATTTGAACACAAGGAAATGCTTTTTTTGCTGTGAGGGTGCCAGAGCAGTGGTGCAGGCTGCCCAGAGAGGTTATGATCATCTTTACTCACTCATTTTAGAGCAACCACTGTGTTACCTATAAGGCCTAATCCTGATGCATTAGTGGCAATTCAGACTCATTTTCACAGCTAAAATTATCTTAGCAATCAGTAATTTCCACCCTTTCCTTGTGCTCTGGATGTAGTTTTGTATATATTTTAAATATTTTGATTTAAAAGCTCCTTATTTGCTTCTACTCATCCTTTAACACTTCCTATACACACTTGTGGAAAACTGGGACTTTAAAATTCTCACTGCTGACTCAGAAAGAACCATGG
This sequence comes from Semnornis frantzii, assembly GCA_013399775.1. NCBI lineage: Eukaryota > Metazoa > Chordata > Aves > Piciformes > Ramphastidae > Semnornis > Semnornis frantzii. The sequence goes on from VWYK01096540.1 coordinate 1,981, forward strand.
ATGAAACTGAAACAGATGGTCTGTTTTTTGTCTCACACCTCTCACACAAGCTTCAGCTCCTGTGGGAAGGATGATTCTTGGAAGTTCTTCCAGTCATGCATGGAGAAATCCAAGTTGGTGCTGTTTAGCCTTTTATTTGGGATAAGAATACATTTCTTGAAACAATATCCTCAACTATCTCAAATTTAATCAAAAGCTGCTTGTCAGTTTAGTGTCTATCTTCTCCCCTCATTTAATTTCTGAACAAATCATGTTTAGGTATCACCAGAGTTTCCAGCAGTCACCAACTACCTCAGAGGAGCTCTAAGCCTAAACCCAACATTTCAGTCTCCTTACCTTCATTTTTGTCAGCATCCAGCAAATTCTGGAACTCTGTGTGAAAGATCTCCAGGTGCTTTTCAATAAGTACTTGCTCACATTTTCTTGCTAACTCATCTTGTGTGCTCTCGTGGAGATAGACCTGAACTCTGCGCTGCTCCTCAAGCAGACGAGCTTCAGCCTACAGAAGAGAGAGATAAACATGAAACCTGTGTGAAAGAATCATAAAATGGTAAAGTTGGGACCTCAAAGATCAGCTAGCTCCAACCCCCTGCCATAGGCAGGGACACCTCCCACTAGCACAGGTCACGCAAGGACTTCTCCAACCTGGCCTTGAACACCTCCAGGGAGGGAGCAGCCACAACCTCCCTGGGCAACCTGTGCCAGTGTCTCACCACCCTCACTGCAAACAACTTCCTCCTAACATCCACTTTCAATGTCCTCTCTGCCAGTTCAAACCCACTGCGCCCCTTGTAATGTCATTCCAAGACCTTGTCAATAGTCCCTCCCCAGCCTTCCTGTAGGCCCCCTTCAGATACTGGAAGGCTACTCCTTGAAGTCTTCTCCAGGCTGCAGAGCCCCAAATTTCGCAGCCAAAGGCACAAGAGAAACCCAGCAGCAGAAAACAGGTGAGGTCAGTTAGAGAACAACAACAAACCTCTCACTAATGTGCCCTTATGGTCCACCTCCTCATTTGTCTGGGAATTGTACTGCAGAGGCAGTGTTTATGTTGGTGTTTAACATTATATAATGTTTGAATGGAGGGGAGAATGACAGTAAGACTGTTTTTTCCCCATTGCTGCTGAATAAGAAGTTCACAGGTGAAATGCTGTCAGGAAAGGAACAGGTAGGCTTTGAAAGTCTCCAGAAAAGAAGAAGTCTCCACAACTTCTCTGGGTAGCCTGCTCCAGGGCTCCAGTACCACTCTTTGGATATGGCCACCCAGCCTTTTTTTTTTTAACCTAGAGAAGTGTCCACCCATTCAGGAAATGAGTAAGAAACTCATTTCTTGTTCAGTTTAATTTTAGTATCTCCACATTATCCATGAGGAGATGCCAAAACAGCCCAAACCACTCACATACGTCTCTAGTATATTAATTTGAGCAGAAGGCTACACCCTTTGTTGATGAAGATTCCCCCTGCCTTCCGCTAGCTTTAGATGTGTTTTCAGCTTCAGTATCAGGCTTAAGCAAAGTTGTGGATTTCTGACATCTTGAGGACTGTTTAGGGCAAAAAATAAGTTCTTCTACTCACCACTAATCCCTAGTTCTGGAAATAGCAGTGACCTTCAGACAGCTTTTTACTGTCCTGTACTAAGGAAGCTTGGATTAGCCCAGTCACTCAGGTTATAAATGACTGAAATTCCCTCACTCTGGTTTTAGACATATTTTAGGACTAAAGAAATTGAAAGAGAAGGAACAAAATTCCAGAAATCATTAATTCAGTAACAGAAAAGCAAACACAGGTAGATCTGGGCACTAATGGACAACTATCTCAATGCAGGATTCATTTCACTGTACAATTTCTAGGACTGTTTTGTTTTGGGGTTTTTTTCTTTTTTTAAATCAGACTAATTCCAAGATTCAGAGAAGATGTGTTCTGTGGCAAAGAGAGTTCCCCAAAATAAGCACAAAGACACTGGAGGGAGGGATGTGTATCTGCATACTTGAAAAGCACTCTCTCTTTTCTTTTTTTTTTTAGTTGAACTGAAAGGGTAAAAAAAAATACAAGCAGCAATTCAGAAAGTGAGGAAATGTGCTGAGAAAGATACATAAAGCAGCACTTGTCCAGGGTAGAAGGTGACCTATATGCTGCACATTAGTAAGACTGACTCAGTGACCAGGCTAGAAATAGTGTTTATCCAGGTTGCTCTTACATTGCCCTTTCTGGGACCCTCCCAATCCAGAGACTTCAAATCTGGCCTCTGTTCATCAAAACATTGTGTGGGGCTCATTACATGAAAATATTCTGAGGGAATGAAAGCTAATTAATGATCCATTTCCTTTGCCAGCTTGATCAGGAAGAGATTTCAATAAATGGGCTGACAGTTCCTTGTATAGGAAGAGCAAACTTGTAGGACAGAATTAGAGTAATTTGTTTTGGTGTCTTGCAGTCAAATCAAATCTGAATTTATTTCAACCTTCTCTTCAGTTTTGCCCAATAGAAAGTCTCAAACTTTCATTCTACTTCCTCAAACAGAATCACAGAATGGTTTGGGTTGGAAGAGACCTTAACTATCATCTAGTTCCAACCTCACTGCTATAGGTAGGGACACCTCCTACCAGACCAGGTTGCTCAAGGACCCGTCCAACTGGCTTTCAACACTTCCAGACTTGAAGCCTCTGCAGTTTTCTGGGCAACCTGTTCCAGTGCCTTTACACCCTCATGGGGAAGTATTTCCTCTTTATGTCTCATCTAAATTGAGTTTCTTCCAATTTGAAGCCCCTTGTCCTGTCACTCCATGCCTTTGTCAAAAGTTCCTCTCCAGCTTTCCTGGAGGAAAGCTGCTCTAAGGTCTCCTTTGCGTCTTCTCAAAGTTGAACAACCCCAACTCTGCCTATCAATGCACTAAGATGCCAAATATCAGATCAGATGAACACAGAAGCAAATCACCAGAGGGAAAATGAGTTAGTTGTCTCTGTAAAATTATCACCATTTTAAGAAACCAATAATATAAACCAAGAGGTTTTTTTAATTACTTGAGCCCCTAAAAAACATCTGTATCCAGAAAACAATGACAAAGCTTACTAAGTAACTCACCTTCTTCATGTACTCTGTGACTGGGTTCTGTTGCAAGAATTCAGTACTTTCTCGTGTATAAAATCTCTCTGTGTCAGCAAGAAACTGAGATTCAAAGGATTCCTTATAGACTGTTAGTGTAGGTCCTTTTGCAAAGGCATCATCTTCATTCAGCCCCAGCTCCACTACAAAAAAAACCAAACAAGTAATGACACAGTTATCTTCTATCATAAAATGGCTTGGGTTGTAAGGGACCTTAAAGATCACCCAGTTTGAACTCCCCTGCCATGGGCAGGAACACCTCCCACTAGAGCAGGCTGCTCAAGGTCCCATCCATGCCCCATTCCAGCCTGGCCAAGAACACTTCTAGGAAGAAGGCATTTATGAAGTGGTCTCTTGCAAATAAACAGGTACCCTCCTCCTAAATAACACAAAGGTAATTAGTTGTGACAGCATAAACACCACTTCTTTAAAGTTTTGAGAAGAAGACATTTATTTTGCAGTTAAAAAATAAGCAGCACAAGACATATCTCCTGCAAACTGCACTTTTTGATACACCAAATAGATGAGAGGATTTAGAAAACCTCACTCAAAATTGTAAGTTCAAATTGCCCTTTCCTCCCCCCCCAGATTCACAGAATGAATTGGGTTGGAAGGGACCCTCAAAGGTCATCTTGTCCCACCCCACTGCAGACAGCAGGGACACCTGCAACTAGACCAGGCTGTCCAGGGCCACATCAAGCCTGACCTTGAATGTTGCCAGGGATGCAGCTTCAACCGCATCCCTGGGCAACCTGCTCCTGTATTTCACCACTCTCATTGTAAAGAACTTCCTCCTACTGCCCAACTTCAATCTGCCCTGCTCTAGTTTCAACCCATTGTCCCTCATTCTATCACTGCAAGTCCTTCTAAACAGTCCTTCCCCAGTCTTCCTGTAGGTCCCCTTCAGATACCAAAATGTAGCTCTAAGGTCTCCCTGGAGCCTTCTCTTCTCCACACTTAACAGCCCAAACTCTCTCAGTCTGTCTTCACAAGAGAGGTGCTCCAGCCCTCTGATCATCTCTGTGGCCTTCTGGACCTGCTCCAGCAGGTCCATGTCTCTCTTCTGTTGGTTGCCCCACAGCTGGACATGGTACTCCAGGTGAGGTCTCACCAGAGCCAAGCAGTTTTCCTCTTGCAGTTTTAAATTAAATGCTGATTATGATGATGATTTTTAATGACCACTTTCAACAATAGTAACAGTAACCTGTGTGTCAAACTATCAATTTCATATAAATGAGAAAAAACAAACCCACTCCACTTTGAGAACTACCATGATTTCCCTCTACCAGATTTAGTTCCTGTATGACTGATTCCTAAACAATAAATGCTCTTGTCAGTTGCACATTCCAGCCTTATGTCATATAATCAAGCCTTATGCAATATAATCAACTAACTGTGTCCAGTTCCTCTAACAAACATGAAGTCAAAACAGTATATTATTTTACTGAAAATCTTTACTGGGCATCAAGGATGTGCTCTGATAAAGGATCTTTTTTCACTTATTTTTAAGAAAGTAACAAAACCTTACAGAAGGTTTTATTGTATTTATTACACTTACCATAAGATTGTACAACTCCACTGATCAGCCTTGTGTTGATAGTTTCCCCATTTCTCTCCTTTTCAATCAGTTTCAAAACAGCATTTGTTACCTTAGAAAACAGGGATTAGAAGTAAATCAGGCAGACAAAGCAACTGGTAGTCAAGCACAGCAGTTATGCAGGATTGGATTCCTTTATTCAAGGCAAACCAAGACCCTTGAGGACAAAACTGGAGGACAACTGAGCATACAAAAATTATTAGAAAGTATGCTGCATCTTTAAGTTCTACAATGTAATTCCAGTCCAATTAGTGGTGAGCTGTAAAAGACTATGAAATTGCCTGTTTTTTTCTTGACTGGTTGGTTGTTTTAATTTTAAAAAGCACCTTCTACACCAAATTTGGTTTACACCTGAAATAAGAAAATTTTGCAGTGAAAGCTGAGCTTCACACAAACAAAGCTATGGGCTTATGCAGCTACTGCTCCTCTCCACTGCAATCTAGCTTTGTAATCCAATAGTTTTTTCAGCATGAAGTACTGATAAATAACAGTGAAATCAACATACATAAAGAGATTCTTCTGTTGTGATGGAATGTCTTATTTTTAATTAGCAAATCAGCACAACATAAAACATTTGTTTGGCCTGAATATCCAAGGCATTGGCATCAAAATTCACAGTAACATTAGAAGAGACCAAAATCCTAGGCCTTCCACCATCTGTTCCCACAGGCTTGACCCTCAAACCTTAAGACATGACCTGTAACTACCACCTGGCTTGGAAACAGCTGAAGCTGCTACTTCATTTAAGACAAGCTCCCTTAGCTTTTAAACAAAAGCCAAGGGTCCTCTCTGCCAATAGGTAACAGAACAGTTTTGGTATTGAGGTTCAATCACAAACCCAGAGAAAACTCCACTTCCCCCCAAATAGTTATCTTTTTAATAGCACAAAAGAAGGGGGCTGCTTCTTTTCTGGGTCTTCCCCTGCCAGCCTCCAAACTCTCTTTGGAATGATTACTAACAATATATAAAATTAACCTTATAAAATAACACTATAGCTGTAACATACCTGCTTGTTTAATGGCCTGAATAAGCAGTCTCTCCAGGTCACCAAGGCAAGCTGGAGGTGAAGAAAGGGAGATGAAAGAGGGAATAAAAGTAATTTTTATATATATATATACACACACACACAGAGATAACTTCTTAAAACTTCTTAAAGAAAGCTCATACAGTATGCTAAATGATCAGAAAGTCTTTAATGATTGTGTTTTGGCACACACATCTCTCATGTAAGACTGCTTCACAAGAAAATCACCATTTCCTACCTCTACCTAAGGTAAGAGTCACCTCTACTACCCTCTTCTAGCAGTGATCCACTGCCAACTCTGAAAATTAACAAACCCTGTGACAACATAAAGCTTTTTTTTGTTGTTCATTTTCAGCCTAACACAGTCCCTTAGCATTAGGTAGTGAAGTTAAGGGGGAGGGAGGAAAAGGAAGGAAGTTTATTTTAGTGGAGTGGTAAAATAGTAGATCACTTTCCTACAGCTTCATCACAAGGAGAGTAATTATCCTTTATTTTTTAAAAAGCGCTTTTAGTCATCTGAGACACAGAACTTCTGCTATTCTTCCCTTTACATGACAAAAACCATCATGTATCAACCTTTCACAACTGTACCAAAATAACTTCTCCTGCCAAACAAATGGTGACTGAATCTCAGCAGCTTGCACACTGAAAAGCCTGCAGAGATGTACTGAAATTGACTGAAAAACAAAATGTAATTTATTTCTCCATTCTCTGAAACACCTGATTGAACTCTAAGTGGGATGACAAGACTACACTGATGGAAACACCCAGAAACAGACCATCTTCTCCAGGCTGATCCTGTTAGTTCCAGTACAAGGCAGATTGAATATCTCACAAGTTTAGACCCATGAGATTTTTACTAATATAATGGAGTGAAATGGGGGAAAAGTTGGAAGGTGTCTGTTTTGCTCACTTTTTCAAAATCTCTGGGAACTTCCCACAACTTTCAAGGAGCAGCCTGCAGGATGAGAATGCAAACTCAAGAGAAGGATAAATCACTTCCAAAAGCTACTTACTGAATAAATTTCATAGATTCCTTTACGACCTTCATCACACTCACGCCGAACCCAGTGTCGATTGAGGTAGGCACATATCCCATTCAATACTTTGCTTGAAAACCTATAATCTTCCCACTGCTGAGTGTAGAACTTCAGCACACTCTCATCCATCAAATCTTCACCATCCTGCAATGACAACAGCTTGCCAGTACTGTTGGGTAGCTTTAATGTACAACCAAGGTAGGTAAGGGTGTGCAAACTGACTGTAAGCGATCTCTGCCACATTACATATTGCTGGCACACAGAGTGCTGCTACATCTTCCTCTACATTAAGAAAGCACAAGGCCATGAGAGGTTGGACACTAGAACCTGGTCTAGTGGAAGCTTTCCCTGCCCACAGCATGGAGGTTGGAACTAGATGTTCTTTGAGGCCCCTTGCGACCCAAACCATTTTATGATTCTGTGATTCAGAAACTGAAACACTGTTAAAACAGAAATGCACAGCATGGACAAAGCTCCAGAAGACACTCCTACCCCAAGAGGACACCACATTACAAACAGGCAGCAAACACTGAGCAGTGTGCTAGGTGAAACATGCTGGTGCAGTGGCAGTGCATCCAACAGGATGACCTTCCTGAAACATACCACCCACCCCCACTGCTGCCTGGGGAGCTGAAACACATCAGCATGGATGGAGTCCTCTCTAGGAGGAACCCTGTGTTGTCGGAAACAGGAATGGTATTATTAGAATCATAGCATAGTTTAGATTGAAAGAGACCTTAAAGATCATCTAGTTCCAACCTTGCTGCCATGGGCAAGGACACCTCCCACTAGACCAGATTGTTCAAGGCCGGGTTGGTTGAGGCTGTGAGCACTTTCCAGGGAGGGAGCATCCACAACATCCCTCGGTAACCTGTTCCAGTGTCTCACCACCTTCACTGGAAAGAATTTTTTCCTAATGTCCAGTCTAAATCTCCCCTCAAAGCCATTCCCTCTCATCCTATCACAAGCCCTTGTAAAGAGCTCCTCCCCAGCTCTCCTGTAGTTCCCTCTGGTACTGGAAGGCTGCTTTAAGGCTTTCCCCAGAGCCTTCTCTTCTCCAGGCTGAACAGCCTCAGCTCTCTCAGCCTGTCCCCCCAGGGGAGGAGCTCCATCCCTTCTTACCTTAAGGAGATTTGTCAAGTAGTTCTTCAGGAATTCTTTTAGCCGTTTGTACAACTCCAAGCCAACGAACTGAGCACCCCCAGGTGTCTGGCCCTTTTTGGATTTGGAAGGGGGCACTCCAGCTCCTCGTGCTTGGTTGGACTGGTGGACACTAGTACAGTAGTTATAAACATGACTGATGGGGGGGGTTAAGGAACATGTATTTTTCACATCTCAAGCTGACAACAAACAAGAAGATTTTAATTCCTATCATCGATCTTTGTATTACTGCAAGCGACCGAAGTGATCGAGCCACGACACAAGATGCTTGAGGCCACATAAAACCACAGAAGCATTTCAGCTGCAAGAGACTAAGATCATCAAGTCCAACCACTCTCTAACTCTAGCAAGTCTGGTGCTAAACCATGTCCTTCAGCATCACATCTCTGTCCAGCAGAGCAATGGACAGACCTCCAGCAATGGAAATTCAATCACCTCCCTGGGGAACCTGTTTCAGTCTTTGAGAACCCTTTTGGTGAAGAAGTTTCTTGTAATATCCAACCTAAACCTCCCCTGGTGCAGCTTCAGGTCATTCCCTCTTATCTTATCATGTGTTACCTAGAAGTGATTTATCTCCACCTGGCCACAACCTCCTTTCAGAGAGTTGTAGAGAGCAATGAGGTCTCCCCTCAGCATCCTCTTCTCCGGACTACACAAGCCCAGGTCCCTCTGCAGCTCCCTACCAGACCTGTTCTCCATACCTTTCATCAGCTTCCTTGCCCTTCTGTGGATCCACTTCAGCACCTCAAAATGTCCTTCTTTGGGTGAAGGGCCCAAATAGGAACCCAGTACCTAAGGGGTGGCCTTACCAGTGCACAGTACAATCACTTCCCAGATCCTGAGGGTCACATTTGCTGATCCAGGCCAAGATGCTGTTGGCTTTCTTGGTGACCTGGGCACACCCTGGCTCATCTTCAGCTGGCTCTCAACCAGCAGCCCTAGGTGTTTCTCTTCTGGGCAGTATCCACCTGCTCTACCCCAAGCCTGGAGCATCCATAGCTTTGTCGTGACCCAAGTGCAGGACCTGGACCTGGCACTTGGCTCTGTTGAATCTCATCCCATTGGGCTCAGCCCATAAATCCAGCCTGCCCAGGTCCCTCTGCAGAGCCCTCCTGCCCTCAAGTGGATCAACACTCCCTCCCAGCCTAGTATCTCCAAAACTTACTCAGTGCCTCCAATCCTCCTATTCAGATCATTGACAAAGACATTAAAAGGAACTAAAATCCAACCCAAGCTAAGCAAGCAAAGTGATTTTCAGCACAATTATCTGCAGTAGAAATGTGTCAGACTGCCAAGCACACTGCAAATACTGCTACCAACAGATTTACCTAGCACTTCGCAGAGGCACTAAGAAAACAAAGCAGTGGAATTTGCTGGTAAGATCACTTTCAGTGTTGCAATGGAATTACTTGATGGGTTGTATTGGCCTTCCACACATACATCAGCTTTTATTTGAACAAGAAGAAATTAAACCTTAACCTCTAGCAACATACAGTAGTTGCAAACACCGAGGATAGTACTTATGCAGTATTCCAAACAGTTGTGGTAGCAATATTTTTACCTCTCACAAGACATCCTGTATCTGTTAATACAACAGTTCAAGAAAACTCTCTGATTTCTGATCATAAACTTCCAAATGTTCAGAACTCTTCCGAAGTAGTCAGCGGAGGTCACACTGCTTGAAACACTTCAAATAAGAAAACATCCTGAATGAAACTGCAGTCCATAAACAAGGAAAAGAAGCTGGCTTGGCAGAACTTGAGTTCAATTTGATGAAGACTCAGATCTGACACAAAACATACCCTGATGACTCAGTGGGCAAAGAATTAGCTAATAGGAATGAAGCAGTGAGCACTCATGCTTCTACTAACAGTCCAAGGGTAGGCTTCCAAGCCACATCCCTGGTTAGAAGACATCATATTAAGCAATGCAGAAGGTCTATTTCGCTTTCAACTTGTGCTTTAACTAATGGGCCAAGCTTTATATTAGACACTCTTCCTCCACACTATGCCAGCTATTAGGAAATGTATACATTGCTGAGACTTGACTTTTGGAATCACAGAACAATAGAATCATTTTGCTTGGAAAAGACCTTCAAGATCATTGAGTCCAACCATTCTTACATCTGCTGAGGCTGGTGATAAACCATGTCCCATCACATCTCTGCCTCTTGGAAACACCCCCAGGCATAGTGACTCAATCGCCTTCCTGGGGAGCCTGTTCCAGTCTTTAGGAACCCTTTCAGGGAAGAAGTGTCTTCTCAAATCCAACCCAAACCTTCCCTGGGGCAACATGAGGCTGCCTTCTGTCATTTGTTCACTGGGAGGAGAGAATGAGCCCCACCTGGCTACAATCTCCATTTGGAGAATTGTAGAGAGCAATGAGGGTTCCCCTCAGCCTCCTCTTCTCCAGACTAAACAACCCCAGTTCCTCAGCTGCTCCTCACCAGACCTGTTCTCCAGACTCTTTGTCAGCTTTGCTGCCCCCTCTCTGGAAACACTCCTGCACTTCATCTTTGTTGTAGTGAGGGTCCCAAAACTGAACCCAGTATTCAAATTGTGGCCTTACCAGTGCTGAATACAGGAGGACAATCACTTCCCTACTCCAGGATACTGATGGCTTTCTTGGCCACTTCTTATAAGCCTGTTGTCTCTATCAGCCACTTACTTCCTGGCAGCTAATGACTTCTTTCAGCTCCTAGTCATTTGTTTGTTCTATTTTCCTGGCACCGTGCTACTTCAGCCACCTGCACTTCAATCTCAGAACTCCCTGGCCAGGTAGTGAAAGCCACAGGGCAGAAAGATTTTTCTCTAGAGACACAAGTTACTTTCTTTCACAACCAAAACCAGAAAGGCTCACCTCACAGTTTAACTTTAAAATAGTTACCATAAGGTTCTCTCAGTTGTGTAGGGAAAAGTCTCTCCATCACGATGCAAGGATTTTAGGGCCAATTCAGAAACACCCAGTTGGCAGCCTTGCCTCCTCCTTCACCTACCTCCCCTATCCCAAGGGGCTTTGAGCCAACTTGAAAACAAAAGGGTTGTCCAGATCATGGATAACTATTGCAGTTCTGTGAATATCTGTCTGGTTACAGTATCACTGGAGAAGAACAGAAAGAACAATCACAACAGAGCTCAGGAAGATAAAAGCCTAGAATCAGAAGACAGAAGCCTGTTAAAACCAGGATTTCTTGCAACCAGAGACTGAGACCTTTGGTCCATGTCTGAGATCAATCAGCTCAGAGCTGGATTAAAAGTACACCAGTAAAGCCCATCCTTACTCCTTGCTCCAGCTTGAGTCATGCTAGCCAAAGCATTCAAGGCAGCACTTTTGAAATGCTCAAGTTTTGTTGTGCTACCCAAGTCCAGCTGCCTCTGCAGAAGTCAGCTAGCAAGTATAAACTATTCCTTGACACATTATACACAGAAGAGCACCCTCTCACACTTTGTTGACAATCTGGGTCCCCACTGACATACTCAAACTCAGTCTACAAGGAAGTAGAGGGCACTCCATCTGAGAATCACAAGAGGAACAACACTATGGGAAGAATTCAGAAGGCAAACTACTCCCCTCAGCTGCTTCTTACGGAAGGTACCTCAGGAGATCACCCAGTCCAATCCTGCTGCTAAAGCAGAATCACCTAAGGCAGGTCTGCATAGGAAGATGTCCAGGCAGGTTTTGAAAGTCTCCAGAGAAGCAGACTCCACAACCTCTCAGGGCAACCTGCTCCAAGGCTCCAGCACCCTCACACCAAAGATGTTTCTCATCATGTTCAGGTGGCACCTCCTGTGTTCTAGCATGTACCCATTGCTTCTTGTCCTATCACTGAAAAGAGACTGGCCCCTTCTTCACACCCACCCCTCAGATACCTACAGACTTTAATAAGATCTCTTCTCAGCCTTTCTGCATCAGAAAAATGTTCAAGTCCCTTAATCATCCTCATTGCTTTCCATTAGACTCTGTCCAGTATATTCCTGTCTCTCTTGAACCAGGAAGCCCAGAAGTGGACAAAGTACTCCAGATGTGGTCACACCAGTCCATAATAGAGGAGGAGGAAAACCTCCCTTGACCTGTGGGCCACACTTTTCTTAATGCACTCTGGGAAACCGTTGGCTTTTTTGGCCACAAGGTCACCTTGTTGTCCCATGAATAATTTTTTTGTCCAAAGCCCTTCTTCATGATGCTGCTTCCCAGAAGGTCAACCCTTAACCTGTACTAGTAGAGGGAGTTATTCCTCCCTAGGTGCAGTGCTCTACACTTGCCCTGTTGAACTCTAGAGCTTCCCAGACCTTAAGCAGTAGCAACCACTATATGCTGAGTGCTCTGTCACCTCAAATGCTGGTGCCTGCAGGAACACACTGAGATTGAGTTCTCCTGCTCTCACAGATTTGCATTTTCCCAGATAACACCAAAGGCAAGGAACAACACAGAAAAACTCTGATAAGAAAACTGCCAGGATGGAGTATGGAAGTTTTGTACTCTTGCAAAACCACTTGTAATGCAAACAATACAGCTTACTGTATTTGCTGGAGAACAGCTTTACATATTCCATATCATTAAAACCATTTCAGCTCCTGTGTCATCCAGAAGATTAGGCTGTGTGAACCTCACAAATCCACCTCATGCATAAGCAAAGCTGCTAAGAGAAGCAGACCTGCCTCCATGACTGTAACCTTTCACAAGCCAAAGAGGTGAAGGAACTTTGCACAGGTTTTTTTGAAATGATGAGACTGACAAAATACAATCACTTTGCAGAACAATGCTTTAAACACCCATTTCAGCTTCTTAAGTAGCAACAGCAAAATAAAACCTGAGATACCTTCACTCCTTTCAAAGAGGTATCAGGAAGAGTCTATTTTAAATTTAGAAGTCTCCAGAGAAGGAGATTCTACAACCTCTCTGCAGCCTGTTCCAGGGCTCCAGCATCCTCACAGGAAAGTTTCTCATGTTGAGGTGGAACCTCCTGTGTTCCAGGTTATAACACAGTATTCCAGGTGTGGTCTTGGCAGGGCAGAGTAGAGGTGGAGGTGAACCCCCCAGACCTGCTAGATACACTTCTTGATGCACTCCAGGATGCCAATGGTCCTCTTGGCCACAAGGGCACTTATGTTTCACATGAGAAACAGGAATTTCAGGGAAAGCCATGAGGATAAGGATTACAATAGAAGTAATAACAAAAGACCTCTGCAAATGGATGCCAAGAGAAAGCCTTCAATGTTTTGCTGGACAATGCATGCTACTGGCACTGAATTGATGGGCAAGAAAAAAAAATGTTGACTGTATTTATACATCCTACTTTATGGAACTGTCATCCTGAGTCACCAAGTATCTGAAACATGCAAGCACACTACACTTGATGTTTAACACAATCTTCTCCCTCACCACCTGCTAATACCCGAGGGAAGAAAATCACAGAGTACAAACCAGATTACAGTAACCTTTTGTGGTGTGCAGTTACATCAGCTGCCATGGGTAAGTTAATTTTGCTCCAGTAGAGATTAGAGGATGACCTGCTGGAAGGCAGCTCTGCAGGGAAGTAGCTGGTAATGCTGGTGGACAAGACCACTCTGAGCAAGCAGTGTGCTCCTGTGGCCAAGAAGTGAGACCAGCAGGTTGAGAGAGGTTCTCCTCTCCCTCTACTCTGTGAGGCCACATCTGGAGTCTGGGGTCTGGTTCTGGGATCCCCAGCTCAAGTGAGGCAGTGAACTACTACATAGAGTCCAATGACAACTACAAGCATGCTGAGGGGCTTGGAGCATCTCTGTGAAGTGGACTGACTGAGAGCCCTGCAGTTTTTTAGCCTACAAGAGCAGCCTGAGAGGGGGTTTTTTCAGCAAGAGCTAAGTGGTGGGGGACAAGAGGATAGAATCAGACTTTTGTCAGTAGTTCCCAGTGACAGGACAAGAAGCAATGGGCACAAACTGGAACCTTCTTTGCTGCGAGGATGCTGGTGTCCCGTAACAGGCTACCCAGACAGGTTGTGGATTCTCTGCCTCTGGAGAGATTCCAAACCTGCCTGCACATTATGATCTGAGCAACCTGCTCTGGGTGACCCTGCTTTAGAAGTGGGGTTTGACTGGATGATCTCCAGAGGTCCCTTCCAACCCCCACCACGCTGGAATTCCATGATTATCTTCATTAAAATAAGTTAACAAAACTGAATCACAATAAGCAAACTCAGGGACAAGGAAAAGAGGTTTCATAAAATAACAAAATGTGACAGAACATCCTAGTTAGGCAATGGTTGGACTCAGTGATCTTGAAGGTCTTTTCCAACTAAAGCAATTCCATGATTCTACAGGAGTTCCACAATGATTATGCCAAACATGACCATTCAAACCTACAGCAGGAAGTGCTGAAGTCAACACTACAGTTTTTAGGCACACAACATCAGGAAGACTTTGAAAGCCAATCTGGACACTGCAGATACAGTTCTCAATAAAATAATCACACCTTCCACAGCAGTGTATCATCTTCTTACCAACAAAGATATTTTAAGATATCTTTGTAGAGATGAAAAAAACCTTCTTTGTTATCACTTAATCATACTTGGAATCTTTAAACTGAACCTTTTGCCAACTGAATTTTATTTCTATATTAAAACCAGACAAAAAGGTTTGCTTGTTCCATATGGGCATAAATTAACTGCTCTTTAAAAATGCTTCTCAATTTTGTTTTGCAAATCAAGACTGTGAAAGCATGAATTCAGGCCAAAGAAAATAACAAGAAATGCATACACATATGAAATAGAAGTCCACCAATAAGCTCTCCTAGATTGCAGAGGACCTTTAAGACTGAGTCCACTCACTAACCCAACACTGACAAGTCCTCAACGAAATCATATTCCTAACTACCACATCTACATGACTCTTAAACACCTCCAGGAATGGGACTCCACCACCTCCCTGGGCAAGATGATTGTGATGGTTGGAAGCTGGTACTCTAGTCTAGTTCTCAGTTATAAACAAGAATAGGAACTTTCTGGAGCAATTTGAGTAAAAGGTAAATAAAGTAAGGGAATGGATACAGAAGAACAATAATAATAATAGATAGGTCTAGATCATTCCCTTGGACTGCTGGTTAGAATATAGTTTGCTGCACAAACTATTCTTTCTCTTTTTCTCTGTTTCACTCTGGCTGCTGCTGGCTGGCGCTTCTGCTTGACTTTGCTGACCTTGGCTGAGATTCTTGTTATGGCTGAGTAGCAGAAGGGCTTTCTCTCTCTTTTCCCTTGTAAAAAGGGCAGGGGGCAGAGCTTATTTGCTTTTCCCTTGTCCAGAGGGCTATGAATCCCTACAGGAGGACCCTTGTACTGTTTCTGAATTTTAAATACATGTAAATAGACCTTGTATATGTTTATTGCTTTTTAT
>VWYK01096541.1:30540-51273 GCA_013399775.1 Semnornis frantzii
AAAGAAAGAAAGAAAGAAAGAAAGAAAGAAAGAAAGAAAGAAAGAAAGAAAGAAAGAAAAAAAAAAAAAAAAGGAAAATAAGCAGGACTTCACCTTTATATTTCAAAGTTAATTCATGTGCTACAGCATCTTCCAAAAGAAGCAGCCAAAAGCAGCAGCAGCCTGGTTTATAAATATATAAAGGATGTGAGTTTTAAAAATATGCATTTTACACATCAAACTGTGAAGACAGAGCAGAATTTAGTTATCCTACACCACGACTGTTGGGACGTTTGCCTTTTTCCTAAGGAAATTACTTCACCTCCTTGTTCACCTTTTGCAGTGCACCTTTCTCTGCCTGTGCAATTCATTATCTGGTACTCAATCTCCTCGAATAATCTCATGCTGATGTCCTTGGGAGATGAATTTTTTAACAGTCTTCTCAATGAGCATGTGCTTTGTAGCACCTGAAAGTAGATGTACTGAATTTCTGAGCTAGATGAATATTTTAGCTATGGAGCCATACAGTTCAGTAGGTTCCTGTATGGTGAGATGGAAAAATAATTTAAAGAGTAATTTACCCGAGAAAATATCTGTCCTCCTACATACCCTGCGAGTACAAAGTTGGATTTATCCCTCGCTCTTTTACTTTGCATCCAAGGAATGGGGAATGGCATTACTGTAGCCATTCTTGGTGGGTAGAGCACACTGCACCTCTTAAAACCAACAAGCTGCAAAGTGCTTCTCTTCGACCACCTTTCAACTTAGAAAGTGAGTTAAGCTCCTCCCAAGTCTACAGATAAGCACCTAAGAACCCAAGGAATGAGTAGGATGAATGTTTTGAGGAAGTCTTTTGTAACTTTGTGAAAATTGTTTCCTCTAGGCAAAGATTTGTACATCTGGTAGTAAGGTACAAGACAACATAAGATGAGTATGTGTCAAGGGTTAGGGCAGGGCTGGGCTGGGCACCAGTTAAGCAGTAGTTGCTCTCTGGACCCCTCTCCCTTCCCAAAGGGCAAGAGAAGGGAAATGAGAGAGACTGATGGGTTAGAAAATAAAACTAAACCAGCTTGAGTGGAAATAGTAACAATAAAATTAAACAGATATAAACCAGTATTGCCTCTGATGGCAATGATGTCCCTGTCACCACCAATGCTGTGGGTAGGTGCTGTGGGCTGGCCTTAGCTGCAGATGAGGACAGATTCGGGAGCTGGATTCTGGAATGGGATTCAGGATTGGAATTGAAGGCCCAACAAACAGAGTCCTGCTTGGACACTGACCATTGAAGAAAAGAGGCTTGGTCCTGTTGATCCTTCACCTTTGTACTGAATATGATGCCCATGGAATGGAATTCCTTATTGGTCAGTTTAGGATCACCTGTCCGGTCTGCTTTTTCCCTCAGGTTCTTCCACCTCTTGCTTTCTGCACCCTAATATGGGGCACAAATTTTAGCAGTGACTTTGGTTTGCACTGGAGCAAGGATAAGCAAAACCTTTCTGCACCCCAACCCTTGGTAGTAATTCTAATCATTGGTCTTTTCACTGCTAGAAGCAGCCACTGTTGGTGAGAACATTGCTGTGAACTTCAGAAAGTGTCATCACTGAGAAGAGGTTGAGCTGAGAAGTCAAATCCCTGAAGAGATTGAGTTCTGATCCAGCTCAAAACAAGACAGTACCAAAAGACAGTTAATTTAGATTTAAAAGTAAAGATAATTTGGGTTTCAAATTGAAACGAGTCTCTTATTGTTAAAGCCAGTGTGCAAGTTGTGACATCCACAGCCCGAATTTCTGGTGAAAGCAGGACCAAGACTGGGGAGTATGGAGGGTCCCTAGA
This sequence comes from Semnornis frantzii, assembly GCA_013399775.1. NCBI lineage: Eukaryota > Metazoa > Chordata > Aves > Piciformes > Ramphastidae > Semnornis > Semnornis frantzii. The sequence continues at coordinate 32,353 of VWYK01096541.1, forward strand.
TGCGGCCAGTGCAAGCAAAGTAGCTGTGATGAGTGTGTGAGGCCTGAGCTGGGTCTGCAGTTCAGTGTTGACACCAGTGGAGTAAAAACTGAAGAGATACAGACTTCTGCAGTCTGGTAGGATTCAGGCTTTTAAACCCAACTGTACAGCCGGCAGCACAGGGCAAAGACCAACACGGTGGGGCAGGATCAAGGGCTCAACCACAGGGGTGTGACATGATTAGGACCACTTAGGGAAGTGATTGTCCCCTGTACTTTGCTACAGCTCAAATACTGGGCTCAGTTTTGGGCCCCTCACTACAAGAAGGGCATCGAGGTGCAGCAGTGGGTCCAGAGAAGAACAACAATGCTGGCAAAGGGTCTAGAGTACAAGTCTGATAAGGAGTGGTTGAGGGAATTGGGGGTTGCTTAGCCTGGAGGAAAGGGGGCTCAGGAGAGACCTTCTTGTTGTCTACAGCATCCTGAAAGGACATTGTAATAAGGTGAGGGTCAGTTTCTTCTCCCAAGAAACACTTTCTTCCTCAAAATGGTTGTCAAGGCCAGGAACAGGTGGCCCAAAGAAGTGGTGGAGTCCCTATTCCCAGAAGGTGTGTAGATATGGTGCTGAGGGACATAGTTTAGTGGTGGACTTGCCAGTGCTGAGTTAATGAATGGTTGGACTCTGTGATCTTAAAGGTCTCTACCAATTAAAATAATTCTATAATTCTATGACATTTCTTCTCACAGAGGGTCTGTGGGACCCACAGGCTGCAGAGATGGGGTAAGAAAGCACCACTGCCCTGCCTGCCCCTGTTCTGGGAGGGCTGGAAGGAACATAAACCAAAAATAGCAGCTGGCCTTAATGCAGGTTTGCTCTCTAACCACTTTTCTTCCAATCAGCTGAATAAATGCCAACCACCATTTGTGCACCACAGAAATGCTGAACAGAACTGTGAGGTCACTTATTTAACCTGAGAGTTTCATCTTCTGAGCCTGTCTCCATGAGGGAGGAGTGGGCAAGCCCCTGGACAGATTAACACCAGAAGTGAGTTAGCAGCTCCATCCATAGGCTTGCAGAAGGAAAGAAAACTACCAGAGGAGGAGCACAACATGAGTAGAGGAACTTCTGGCAGCTTTGCTCCAGCATTCTGAAGGAGCAGGCAAGCTGCAGGCAAGCAGAGCAGTCACAAAAGGCAGCAGATTCCATTTTCTCATGCCTTTTTTACCCCTAGCAAATATAAAGCTTGTTAAAGGTGGAAGATCAACAGCTCAAGAAAAAAAAAAAAGAAGGGAAACTGCTAGGAGTGGCGCAAGATTTCCCATACCCTCTGTCAAGAAGCAAGCAGCTCTCCCTCATCTCAGAAACTTCACTCCAGGATGAAGCTTTGCTAGTACCATTTATACTGGGTTAGTTCATGCCTGCCACAGATGTCCAGCTGTTTCTAAAGCTGCACCCAGACCTGCCCACGATCTGCCTGACAAACAGGTATTCTGCTGACCCACCAGACTGATGCTGGTCAGGCACACCATGCTCACTGAGGCCTGAGGTCTCACACCATACCAACTAGAGAACTGGAAGGTCCTTTCTGTACAGAGCCCTGTCCTCAGTTGTCCCAGGTACTTCACATAACCCCATTCATCAAACGGTTGTAGTATCATAGAATGGCTTTGGCTGGAAGAGACTCTTAAGATCATCAAGCCCAATTGTTAACCTAGCACTTTCAGGCCACCACTAAACCATGTCCCTCAGCAACACATCTAAGTATCTTTTAAACCCCTCCAGAGGTGGGGACTCCACCACTTCCCTGGGCAGTCTGTTTTAGGCCTTGATGACCCTTTGGGGGAAGAAATTATTCCTGGTGTCCAACCTAAGTCTCTCTTGGCACAGCTTGAGGCTGTTTGGTCTTGTTCTGTTGCTTGTTACTTGAGAGAATCAATCACCAGGTCCTTGCAATGAACTGCAAATGCAACGAGAGGTTCATCCTCACATTGATCACAACCCTTTTCCCACGTAAGACTGAATACCAGGTGATTCTCGTGCCCAACATCTAGAGGGCCAAGGCTCTCTCCATTCTGTCCCAGGGACCCATCACTGCTGACAGTGCATGGTCACATGTGCAGGAGTCCTGTGCCTCCCAGATTCAACCTGGAACAGGGCTGAAACGCTGCCAGAAGGCATCACTGATGGCACCACTGTCACCTCAGAGCACTGAAGATAAGGCATAAGTACCTCTGAGTTTCTACAGCACTCACAGAAAATAGACTAGCACCACTGTGGGACCATTCCAGAAAGGAGCTCCACAGGTCTTAGGTATCAGTAGGTCTCAGAGATGGCAGGATTTTAGATGTCTCCTGTGTCCAACCAGAGTCCCAATGTGGCCAGTGCATTTCAACACAGAAGATGTGAGCCATGTTTGCCTCCCTGCTCTCTGCTCCAGCTGACAGGGAGATGCCTACAGAACAGCAAGAGCTTTGGGAGAGTGCTAAGGACCTGTGTGACTGAAGTTTGCAGTTTATCATCCTACAAGGACACATCTATAATGAGAATCTCTCTCAACCAAGATATAATTTAATAGGTTGCATTTACCACAAACTACCAACATTAAAGCAAGATGAACCAGCAAGCACACCAGCTGCACCTCCCACTGCACAGTAGCTGATGTGGCCCAGCTTCCTTTCTTGCAGCTTGTTTCCTCTGGAGAAGTCAGTTGCAGACATCTGCTTTGAGCATTAACTCTAATTCTCACTTTCTTGGTGGACCTTTGCCATAGAAACCTTCCATAGCAACAGGGAGGTACAGCAGCAGCAGTTGCAGGCAGAGGCTTTAATGAGGCAGCCCCAGCACATCACCTCATACCCCACCTCTCAACTCACCTTTCTCCTGAAGAATCAGGGTGTGGAGCAAGAGGGAAACAGCTCTGTTGGAAAACCACTTCAGAATCACCCTTTGATTATGGGCCAGTTTATGACCCGGCTTCCCCAAGGGAATTGCTTTTATCCTTATAGCCTTGACACTCCAAGGATGGTTCTGATCTTTGCAGACATGGGCAGAAGGGGTGACAAGAGGAACCAAGAGGAAGGCAGGGAGGGGATGAGATCTGGAGAATCTCAATATGGGCCCAGAAGCCACCCTACCTAACCTAAGGAGGAGATCAAAGAACCAAGAAAGAAGGAGAATGACTCAAGACACTGAGAACAGCCCTGTGAGCTATGTGGAAACAGAATGCCCTAACTACAACCCCATCCTGAATCATCATTTGTGGTGCTCTCTGGTCTCCGGTGTATTTAAGTCTAGTGGGTAGGGTGTAAAGGGCAGGTCCCTCATCCCTGTACCACCACTGATAAATGGCACACAGAAATGTAGGTAAAAGAGCTGGCACTTCCCATTCCTGCCCAAGTGGCATCCAGGCTGCAGAAGAAGTGATGAAGGATCAAGGATGGTGTTGCTATTACTTCTGCACCATTCTGCCCCCAGGTCTGGCATTTCCAATCCCAGCAGTTCTATTCTGACAGAGTGGGATGTGGGCTGCTCTGAAATTTCCCCTTCTTTCAGGGAAGCAACCAACTGGGGCAAATTGGCTGCACTGTGCTGCAGGTCCAAAGTGGGAGCATGTCCCCGGGGTGGTGAGCCTGGTTGCAGAGCCAAGCTAAGGGCAGCAAAACTTTGCTTATCTTGTGGCCAGCCACTCTAGAGGCCAAGCATTCTACAAAAAGCCTCCCCAGCTGCAACCCTTGGAAGAGCCAGCACAAAACCACAGGCATACAGTACTGAGATAGCCTGAGGAACCTGTAACTGTATATTTCCATTCTCTGACTCATCCTGTCACAAACACACCAGGCACACACCATGCTGCTACCAGCCCTGCATGCTGTGACTCACTGGTAGACCTGCGCTGCTCTTGATTCCAAGCCTCCCTGCCAGGTTTTTCATTATCTGCTCTGCTGCCTGTGGGATAATCATCTCTAGGAAGAGCTGCAGTGGGCTGCACCTCCAAACGCCTCTCTGCTGTTTACCTGTCAGCACCAGTATGCAGTTGACTGCAGACTGCTGACCTGGATTCTCAAACTTGACTTGTAAGGACTCACCCAGTCTGTCCTGTTTATCTTCACAAGTCACAGAATCTGCAGAATTATTACATAAAAAACTACAACTAGGCGTAAAACCCCTTTTCTGTTCCAGTTTACTGGTTTGGTTTCACATTTCAATATTTTGTAACTTTTAACCACGGACAAGCTGAGCATCAATTTATGTCCGCCATGGTTTAACCTCAGTCAGAAACTAAGCCCCTTGCAGCTGCTTGCTCATTCAAACTCTCTACAGTGGGATGGGGAAGATAACAAAAAAACCTACAGTCTCATGGGTTGACATATGAACAGTTCAATAAATAACAAATAATAGTAACAACAACAATAATACCATCAAATAATCATAGTAAGGGAAAGGAATACAAAGAAAAGAGAAAGAGAAACCCCAAGAGAAGGGATGCACACTGCAATTGCTCATTGCCTGCTGATCCTCCCATTTTACACGCTAGGCATGATGTCCTATGGAACAGAATATCCCTTTGGCAGATTCAGGTCAGCTCTTCTGACTATGCTCCCCTCCAGTTTCTGGTGCTCCTGTGCGCCAGTGAAACAAGGGAAGGTGAAAAGTCCTGGATTTACAGTAACAACTAAACCCATCAGTATGTTATCAGTGTTGTTCTCACACTGAATCCAAACCAAAGCACTATTTTAGCCACTGAAAAGGGAAATCAGCTCTATTCCAGCTTAAACCAGGATAATGTGCTTGGCCTGGGAAGGTTTGGATTAAAGCACATTAATTCAACACCCAATTGAAGAACAGCAGGCTTGACTGAAAGGACACATGTTTGTGAGAGATGGGTGGCAGAGGTAGCTGTGAGCCTCTCTGTTGTGCCTGGTGGTTATTCAGGCAGTTACACTGAGTAGTTTGCTCTGGAAACTTCGAACAAACCCCAGACCTCTCCTAAAACAAAGCAGATCTATTAAGCCCATTGGGGAGAATCAATCTCTAATTTTTGTTTAGAAGTTGTGTTAAAGAGAGGAAAAACTCTAACAGCTTTGGAGTTCCTCTGAAAAGCTGAGATGCCAGTACAATCTTCCTGGAGCACCAAAGAAGAGCGGGTCCCCTTGCTACTCATCTGCTAGCCCTTCATCAGGCTATAAAGACCCCTGCAGTAGAAAACCTTTCTTGCTAGCCAGAAAGCCTTCTGGAAGGTGAAAGAAAAACCTAAAGAGTACTTCAAAGCTGAATCTGACTTCAAAGAGCTTTTGCTAGAGGACCTGCACCTTCAGTGTTTCATGCCTTTGTGCTATGTTTGACTGTTTATCATTAAACCATTCATTTACCAGCTCTGCACAAAAAGCCTTCCACTGAATCTTTGGTTAAAAAGAGCTCAGCCTGCAGACATAGAAAGTAAAAATACAATCTATCTTTCCTAAAGGAACTTTGACGTGATCTAAAAGACCAGATTTTCAGAGAGAGGTGCATATTCAACCTTTCCCTTCCCTAGTGTAGACTTGTTAAGACTTGGTAAATCTATGAGTTCCGAGTGACCAAGCACTGTTGGGAGTCTAGGATGAGCAAACCAGCTCTGAAGCTGCACAGGAGGTCCCACCTCAACACAAAAGGGAACTTCTTTACTGTAAGGGTCACAGAGCACTGGAAAAGGCTCCTCAGAGAGGTTGTGGAATCTTGTTTTCTGGAGACTTTCAAGGCCTGCCTGGATATGTTCACCCCTGACATCCTGCGATCCTGTGAAAAATCTACTGTCAGAGCACCATGTACAGGGACACACCGGAAGTTCTTCTCACATATATGTAGATCTAGGAAACTCTATGAATTCTATCAATTCTAGCAAGATCTCATTAATGCTTATCAATACCTAATGGTCAGGGGATAAGAGAACAGAGCCAGACTCTTTCCAGCAGTGCCTAAAGACAAAGGGCAATGGGCGCAAGCTAGAACCCAAGAAGTTTCATCTGAACATGAGGAAAAACTCTTTTGCTGTAAGGGTGCCAAGCACTGGACCAGGCTGCCCAGAGAGGCTGCGCAGTCTCCTTATTTAGAGAGATTCCAAACCCACATTGACATCATGATCCTGGACAAGCTGCTGTGGGTGACCCTGGTTTAGAATGGGGTTTGGGCTAGATGATCTCCAGAAGTCCCTTCTGACTGTCACCATGTTGGGATTCCATAATTCTGTAATTGCAGAAATGTTATCAACATTTTTCTAGCAAGTTGATGCTCACTGAATCAGTGACACTCCTGATTTATAGCATCAAGGACTTGGCTCCATCTCATTAGACTGGAAAAGGGGAAATGCACATTGAAATATGTAAAAAGCTTTCTTGGCTATTTGCCCATCCTGGTTACAGAGCTTCCATCACCAGAGCCTTGGACTGCTTTGTGATGTTTAACATTTATGCTCACAGTACTCCAGTGGGATGAAGAAATGTTGGCTTCTGTCATTTAAAAGATGAAAGTTGAGGCATAGGCAGACTAAAGTGACATGGTTTAGTGGAAGAATTACTAGATAATAGTTGGACTCAAGGATCTTAAAGGTCTTTTCCAATCAAAATGGTTCTTGGATTCTGTAGTCTGACCTGCCAGAGAACACAGGAGTAGGCCCCAAAAATGAAACTTCAGATTTCCTGAAAACTCACCAGGTCCTCAGTCAAAGGTTTATCTTAAATATTGGGTCAATACTTAGGACAGAAAAGAAATCAGATACTCTGAAATGATGAGAGCAAGTCAGAGAATCCTGTTTAAGGCAATGATGCTCTGAAATCCATGGTATTTATCCTACCAAACAGGCCTTTTGGACCATGCAGAAATCCCCTGAAGTTCTCCCCCAGCATCAGGAGTACCTAGGCCAGCATGAATCTGCTGGAATATTTTATTCACCTTCTCAGATGCTTAGTGAGCAAAAGTAGGAGAAAGTTACAGATGGGAGAGACAAGATGCGGTTGTGCCACCGTCACATAAAGGAACAACCTCTCTGAGTAATTGCATTAAGAGCAATTTTGTGGATTTCAGCGAATAACTCAAGATAATTTAAACCACCATAAGAGGACAGTTTAAAAAAAAATAAAATTACTCTTTTACAGGAAGACAGATCCTCACATCAAGACTGCCAAAGGCACAGCGCTTACAAAGGTATTTGAATTTTAACTTTAACAGAAATCTTCACACCATTTAGAAAGGAACAGCTTTTGCTCAGACAGCCCAATTATTTCTATCAGAGGACCCAAGATTTGGATGCCGTGCACTTATGACACAGAGCCATGTTCAACATCCAAGTGCTATATGTAACATTGCAGAAAGGGAGAGTCTTGCTCCAGAAAATATTCCCAGTCACCTAAGAGAAGGGGATAAGGAACAGGAAAAACTTATTTCTGCAGAGAGTCTGTCTCCTTGCTGTTGCGCCTTCGCCTACAGCACCTGCCTCTGTGCATACACTTACTGAGTTAAGTATTAGACTCATTTTTGCCCCAGATCCTCCTGATAGGGTGGTAGAGTGCAATTTAGAGTGTGGCAGGCAGGTCGAAGTAGCATCTTCTCCACCTCTGGTCTGCACTAGTGAGGCTGTATCTGGAATGTTGTGCCCAGTTCTGGGTTCCCCAGTGAGGGACAGGGAACTACTTGGGAGAGTTCAATGCAGGCGACAGCAGGGATGAGGTTAGAGCATCTCTGTAATGAGGAAAGGTTGAGAGAGACTTGGAAAAGACTAAGAAAGGATCTTCTCCATGTTTACCAATAATTAAAGGGCAGGACTCAAGAGGACAGGGTCTGATTCATTTCAGTGGCAACCAGCAGCAAGGAGCAAAGGACACAAAATGAACTCTAGGAGGTTCCACCTGAAGATGAGGGAAAAACTTATTTCCTGTGAGGGTGCTGGAGCACTGGACCAGACTGTTTAGAGAGGTTGTGGAGCCTCCTCTTCTGGAGAGATTTCAAACCTACTTGGGCATTGCAATCCTGGGCAATTTGCTGCAGGAGACTCTGCTTTAGCAGGTGGGTTTGCATGAATGGTCCCCAGAGGTCCCTTCCAACTCCTGTGATAGAGGGCTGTGAAAGAGCCACAGCAGAGCCTCATCAATGCCACTTAAAGAACCAAAATACAGAAGTCACACAAAATCAGTTACTACTTTTTGTTTGTTGGTTGTTTTTTTGTTTTTTTTTTTTGGTTTTTTTTAGGAGAGAATTAGCATCAAGAGCTTCATCCATTTATCACCATCTACCAAGAATCTGTGCTAGATCTGGAGAGTCCATCTCGGATCTTCTGCCTCCCAGCCCTCTGCTTAGCCAAGTGCTAACAGCCATTATTAAGCTTGCTGCTGAAGATGAAAGCACTGAAAACACACCCTGGCAAGGCAGCTTCCAAATTGAGGGAGTGTTTCATTCTCAGATTTATTTTAGTCCCTTTAGCTTTCCCTTTTAAAGGAACTGTGACCATCACACATCTTTCTCTCAGTGAGCATTGTGTGAGCAGCTCTGCTGCTGATTTGCTAGGGGAAAAAAAGTGTTTTCTAGCAAACAACGACAAGCAGAATTGTGCTCAGTTCTTGCAAACCCCATATAGGGTGGCAAGGTGCCAGCTTCTGATCTCGCTGAAGCCGGGGCAAAGCCATAGCAACGACTCTACTGAAGCTCAGGAGCCGTACAGGGGCTGCACAGCCTCCTGGGTTGGTGGTTTGCAGCACGATGCAGTCAGGCTTGATCAGAAAATGGGAAAGATCTAGATGAGAACTACTGGGAGCCAGCAGTAGTTTCCAGTACTGTGTGTCACAAAAAGTGTTTTCACACCTTATTCAGGCATTTTGCTGCTAATCTTTGCAAGTAAATTGCAGAGAATGCTTGGATTTGGGCTTAGATTCTCTATCTGATTTCAGAAATGAGTTTTCACTTCTCATAGGAAAACAGGCCATGAGACACAAGTATACTTACGAATGTTGGAGACGCTTTGCCAGGTGCTTGGATGTGGAAGGTTGTCAAGGTCAGGCCCACACATCAGGAGAGAGCCACCAGGGTGCCCTGAAGACTAAGCATGCTTTGCCTTGGGCAGTGGACTGGTGTCAGCTGGGACAAGTTCTAGAGAGTGAGGCAGCACTCAGGGCTGAGTCAGACCAAGGGGGAATGACTCACCCAGACGTCAATGAAAGATGATATTTCTCTCCAGGCTGCCCTTGTGCCTGCTTTTTATCCTTCAGATCAGGGTCCCTTTGCACCTTTCTAGAGAGCAGTTGAAGAGTTTTAATCAGAATTTCAAATAAATTGTTTTCTTGATCATTCTCTCTTAGCAGATGCAGCGTTATGTGCCTCTGACACTGTCAGCAGTTGGGTCTGGGCTGGCCACCAGACAATGACAGATGTTCTATTAAACTCTCTCCCTTTTCCAAAGGGAAGAGAAAAGGAATAAGGGAGAGATACCAATCAGTTAGGAAAGAGACTAAACCAGCTTTAACAGAAACAGTAACAGTAAAATTAAATAGATAGAATTAGATACGAACCAATATCAAACTTAATCCCTAGTGGAAATGATGCCACTGTCATCAATGATGCTGTGGGTAGGCATTGGCGTAGTGCCAGACCAGACTCAGCAGCAGACAGGAACTGGATTAAGGAGCAGGGTTCTGGACTGGATTCAGGAACACATGGATTGGGATCAAAAGCAGAACAAACAGATTCCTCCTGGAACACTGGCCATTGAAGAAGAGGGTTGACCCTGGTGAGCACTCAGCTTTATACTGAATATGATGTCCATGGAACGAAATCCCTTGTTGGACAGTTTAGGCTCACTTGCCCTGTCTGCTTCTCCATGCAAGTGCTACCTTTTGCCTACTGTACCCCAATATGGGGCATAAGACTTAGCAGTGACAGTGCAAAGGACTAAAGATAAGCAAAAGCCTTTCTGCTCCTCAATGCTTGGTAGCAACTCTTAACTATCATTATCACTGCTAGAAGCAGCCCCTGCCTGTGAGAACATTCCATGAATTTCAGAAAGCACTGTCCCTGAGAAGAGACTGAACTGAGAAGTCAAAGCCCTAGACAGAATTGGTTCTATTCTAGCTTAAACTGGGACAGACACAGGACAGTGTGTGCCATTATAGGAGCAGAAAGTGCATCAGGAATCATGAAGGAAGTGAGATGCGAAAGATGTCTAGGTTTGGAAGGGTGGGCTGCCTGCTGGAGTGACAACCAGACAACAGCACAGCCTGACTCCTGCTTTTGCACAGCAAATGGCCACAAACTTTTCCCCTTCTGTGCCTCTCCAAACCTTTCAGTGACTTGTTGTTTGCTCCAGGTCTGAGGTGGGAAGAGAGGTCAGGTCATTAAGTACATGCACCTATTACATAAATATATCTAAGAGAATGAGCTGCTGTTTTTCATACTTCCTGCTTTCAATAAACCAGGCTTGTGTGTCACTGCAACAGAAGAAACCACAAATACACTCAAGAGACACAGACACTGCCACTAACCTGGTGTTCCATACCCCTTTGCTGAGCCCTGTAGCCTCTCAATAGTCACTAAATGATGGACATAACCTCCCAGGCTCTTTGCTCCTGCAATCATACACACACTTCCCTGTATTTTAAAAGGAGGATCTCAGATTAACCTGAGTCCATCCTCTCAGTTCAAATAATTTTCCAGGTTTGTGAATGTGAGAGCTTCTTTTTGAACAGCCTTATTAAATATTAGAATCATTTTGGTTGGAAGAAACCTTTAATGTCATCAAGTTCAACCCTTAGCCCAGCACTGCCAGTTCACCACTAAACCATGTGACTCAGCACTACACTGATACACAGCATTTGCTCATGTGTGTTTCCATCCACACAAGTAATGAATGCCATGTGCATTGCAGTGAAAACATAAGAAAGAGGAAAACTAGGAACTGAATATGCTGTGTCACAAACAGGGCTGTCACTCATGGCGTCAGTCCTAAGCCTACCAAAATAGCTGGAATATCTCGTGGGCCCACACTAAAGGATCTATCCAGCCCTGTTTCATGACCCTTTCTACTGTTCTCAACAGCCAGGTTTAAATCAGAAACTTAAGAGTAGAAGACTGTAAGAGAGTTGACTCTTATTTTAGCTGTAGACTTGGCAGCGCTGGGCTATGGGTTGAACTTGATCTTAAGGGGTTTTCCCAACGTAAACAACTCTGTGGTTCTACAATTCAGGGCCTAACAACATTTAGACTAGAGACACCAACTGTCATGGTTTATTTGAGACAATCATAAGAATTGGGATCACAGTCTACTTTTCTGATGATACCTGGATGTCACTTTGTACCGGATTTTAGAGGCGGTGCAAGAACAAGACATTTACTGTGTAATTTCAGCCAGAACAAACAGCAACATCCAGTCTCTTTGTTCGAGCTGTGGCCCAAGTATGGACTCATGTTCCTTAGCACAAGAGACTTCCAATCATTCCACCACAGAACATGAGTGGGCTTTCAAGGAACGTCCACATGGTCACGGTGAAGACCTTTAGAGTCCACTCAAGCCTGGCCCATCAGGAGAAGGAGCAGAGAGCATGCCATGCTTCTTATACTCCTTTTTCCTTCATCCCACTCTCCTTAATTTAGCCAGGCTTCTAAGTGTTCACTCACTGGAGTCACACCTACCCGCCATCACTGAGATCCAAATAGCAAGCTTGCGTGGACTGGAGTTTTTCTTAGAGCAGATACAAATAATTGACATTTTAATGGTAAAATTAGCACACATAGAAGTGCTTCATTCTAAGAATAGGCACAAGAAACAGAAATACAGAGAGAGAGCTTTTAAAATGTTATCAGTTTTTTCATCTCTTTGGAGATGAACCTGCCAGCTGGCCTCAATTCATCATTCAAGGGTGTAGGAAATGCTGGAAAGCGGATTTTGAGAACAGTTTTACCCAGCTAAACGGGGTTCTGCTGCTCTCTCTTGGAACAGCAAAGCTGAAGTGTGTCATCAGAGGTCAAAATTATCTGGTTAATTAACGATTTATCTCTTTGCGTTCTGCTGCCGTATCTGAGCATTTAAGCACAAAGCGCCAGCGTTCAGTTATAAATAGAGGGAACCAGGGTGTGGTATGTCTATATTTGCATAAATGATCTAAGAAGTTGAGAGTAGTAATTGGCAAGGGTTCATTAAAAGCAAAGTTTTCTGCAGGCGCAGGGTAGAACTTGGGAAAAAAAGCTAAGTTTTGTGAGGTCACACTTAGGTGACAACAAACCCATGAACACTCCAGGCATGGGAAGGAGTGGCTGAAAAGCTGCCCAGCGGAAAAGGATCCAGGGATGTTGTTTGACCGTGGTTGAAGATGAGTCAGCATGTGCTCAGAAGGCCAACAGCATTCTGGCCTGTATCAGCAATAGTGTGGCCAGCACAACTAGGACAAGGATCATCCCCCTATACTCAGCACTGGTGAGGCCTCACCTCAAACTGGTACTAACATCATTATTAAGTCTATGAACTTATACACATCTCAGCAAAAGTGCAATGGTCACAACGTCCAGAAAGGAGTCCTCAAGAGCAGGAAAGGAGCAAGGAACAGCCTAAGCAGGAGGTTCCTCTCCTCCCCCAAAGTCCTCTTTTGTGCTGAGTCTGATGCTCATGGTATGGGATATGCCAGTGATCTAACCTGGATCAGCTGTCTTGAGTGATTCAGGACTGCTAATGATCTGCAGCCCATGGCTGGCCTAAGGCTCTCTCCCAGTAAAACCAGAACAGATCCACACTTCAGGACAGGAAATCGCTGGAGAGAGTGCAGTGGAGGTTACAAAGATGATGAGGGTAATGGAGCATCTCTCCTATGAGGAAAGGCTGAGAGACCTGAGGCTGTTTAACCTGGAGAAGACCAAGAGAGGATTTTCTCAGTGCTTACCAATAGATGAATGGTGGAGGTCAAGAGGATGAGGCCAGGTTGTTTCCAGTGGTGCCCGGCAACAGGACAAGAGCCAATGGTTATAATCTGGAACCCAGAAGGTTCCACATGAAAAGGACTTCGCTGTGAGAGTGGTGGAGTACTGAAACAGGCTACCCAAAGAGGTTGGTTGTGGAGTCTCCTTATATGGAGAGATTCCAAATTCACCTGGACATAGTGATCCTGGGCAACCTGCTTTGTGTGACTCTCCTTCAGCAAGGACATTGGACTAGATGATCTTCAAAGTTCTCTTCCAACTCCCCACTGTGTTGAGATTGTATGATTTGTCTGCAAAAGTGCCCTTCTCAAGGGTCAGATTAATATTAGGCCAACACTGGTTAATTGGCATGCACATATGTCATTCTAATCCAGCTGGGAAACCACTCTAATAATACATCTCTGTCTAATTTTAAGTGATTAAAGCTTAGCTTGACCTGAAAGATATCTACTCCTTCCTGTTGGTAGAAATCTTGTGGCTGTGTAGGGGTAAACACCTCTTGATTATTAAATTTCTACCTCAAGGTACAACGTGAAGAAGGGGTAGTTAGCAATCAGTAGCAGAGGAGCATAAGATGATCCGTCCTTGTGGCACACTTTGTGATGAGATACAAAAACTCACGGCAACCTGTGACACCTCAACCAACACAACTGATGTCTGCAGCCAGCTCCACACTTATCATTGCTGGGAGACAACTGGGTTTCAGAGCCTGTCGTGCCTGACAGACATAACTCAGCCCCCCAGATTCCTTGACATTTACCTCCTTACCGTTACCATCTATCTCTGACTGGATTTAAATGAGTAATCTCAGTTTTAAAAGGTTGGTTTGCTATTTATGATGGGTTTTAAGGTCGAGGAGTCAAGAGATGAGAATGCTAATTTCTGCCAGCAGATTGCCTGACATTTGAGCGAGATTGAAAATTCCAACAGTATGGCACGTTTTTCTCAGCAAAAAAATGTTCATGGAATTTCTCAGGCATTAATCAGCAGATGTCAATCCCAAACAATGAAAAAATTACCTGGATCCTCTATGTTACATCATCCCCTCTCACTGGAGTGGTGCAGATTACACAGCAGAAGACATATTCAGCATGTCCTGCTGTACTGACCTTGCATCCAGCTGGGGAAACTGTGAGAGCTTGCCTAATGGAGGGGATGAATTCAGAGATACAACTAAATGGCCACTCACATGGAGCTACCACACAGGAACAGGAGAAGGAGTAAGTTGAGTTGGAGGCAGAGAAACCTGCTGCAACAAAGTGTACTCATTTTTTCACTAGAATAACACAATACATGGAAAAGAAAGGACTGTTCTGGTCCCTGGATACTGAAATACCACATGCCTAATAAGAAAAAACGTGCATCACAAGCAGCGTGCTGTAAGACCACCAGAACAGGGCACACAGAGTGCTCCAGGCATCAGGACATGCAAGGACTGTCTGAAATTCAGGGTTCTTCAGTGCAGGTTTTCCAAGCTTTGCTCATCTCTCAGCATATCCACTCTCCTTTGTTGCCAGCATCTTCTTCCCCCACTTTGGAACCTTCAGCCACATCAGACTAAACCACACTGAGATGAGGAAATACACCCCTAAGTGTGTGTTATTGGAATGATTATTTAATGAGGCTAATGACTTGTCTGGAGGTGGCAGCCAGAGGAAATGAAGGTTTTTAAGGCAACTGTTCAATAAAATGACATGTAGCCCTGTGATGGTTACTTCATTACAGAAGGAGATTTGAGTAGCATCATGATGCTGGGAACCCATGTAAGCCAGCCAGTTCTTCACCTGCACTGTAGGCAAAGAGTTAATAGGAATGCCAGAGAGGAAAGAAGATCAGAGGAGTACTGGAAGCAGGTACTGGATAGGGCTGCCCAGGGAAGTGATGCAATCACCACCCATGGAGAGATTTAAAGCCAGGTAGATGTGGTGCTGGTTTTGTGGTGACCTAGCAGCCTGGGTTAATGGCTGGACTTGCTGATCTTAAAGATCTCTTCCAATCAAAATGATATGATGATTCTATGGAAAAAGAAAACCATTGAAGTTGCTTCAGAGTCTCACATGTGCATGAGAAGTTGACCAATACTGTGCTCTATTCAACAAGAACAATTTTCCTTTCCAAGATCCCCTAAGAGATGTATATGGTGTTGAAAGTCCTTCAGCTGATTTGCACCACCAGCACAGTTAAAAAAAAGAAAAAAAAAAAAGGCAGGGAAAAAAAAAATCGACAATAATAATAATAAAAACACCCCACACTAAGCCTCCACAAAATAANCTCACATGTGCATGAGAAGTTGACCAATACTGTGCTCTATTCAACAAGAACAATTTTCCTTTCCAAGATCCCCTAAGAGATGTATATGGTGTTGAAAGTCCTTCAGCTGATTTGCACCCCCAGCACAGTTAAAAAAAAAAAAAAAAAAAAAGGCAGGGAAAAAAAAAATCGACAATAATAATAATAAAAACACCCCACACTAAGCCTCCACAAAATAAGACAAAAAAAAATCAAACAAAAAAGCACACCAAGAACCAACCAACATAAAAAAAACCAACCAACCAAAAAAAACCCAAAACCCAAAAAACCCAAACCCAACAAAAACCCAACCAAAAAAAACAAACAAAAAAACCGCACAACAAGTACCCCTACAAATTCTAAACTGCTGATTAGTTACCAGAAATATTCCCTTCATTGTATCAGCTGTAAATACAGAATCAAACAATCCTTATGGTTGGAAGAACCTTTAAGAGCATCAACTCCAACACTTATGCATATGTGCATATATAGATTTGTACAGTCTCTATGCTGTTCATAAAGTTTTGTGACTGATTCTTTCAGTTCTAAAGGTGTGATTAAACTTTTGGCTCTGATTTGTAGAAAATACATGACTCCAGAAGCCACATTCTAGGGAAAGAGGTTACCCCCATACATTCAGTAAATGCTCCATTATTGGCCACGTTGAGGTCTCAGTATTCTTCCGGAGATTAATTTTTTTCTTGTCTAGGAGTAGAACGTTGCTCGATTTTAACTGAAATACAACACACAAAATGCTGACAAATGCAGTCTGAATCGCCTCAACTTCTCTGTTAAATTTACCGGCGCCTTCAGAAAGCCTAAGGACAAAACCCCCTCAAACTCAAGGGCGAAACTTGACTCTCGGGGTTTGTGAGCTCCCTCTCGTGGCCATGTCGGCAGTGAAGGGCTGGTTCGTGACAGCCCAGCTCTTGCTCCAGATTAATGGGTGACAACAAAGGGCAGCTTGTAGCTCTCCGAAGCAAAAATTGATTTTCATCTCCTGGGTAGCTCAATGAGTCATTCAAGCTCCTGCTGAATCACTTGTCACAACAGGAGGTAGGTGTTTCCATGCGTCCTCAGGGCATATGGGAGACAAGCAGGATCCCTGACCTGTGTTTCAAGGAAGCAGGGTAAGGGAGGTGCTCCAGTGTTTGGGCTCCTACGTGTCCAGATAGATAGGTATGGTGAGAGCTGCTCTGGGGGCTAACAGCTATGTTGCTTTTCTGGGCAGCCCAAGAGCAGGATGCTCTTCAAAATATGTGGGCTGCCCTTACAACAAGTGATTCAAAGGCTGCTCCAGCGAAGATTGAGGCACATCTGCATCCAGAGGTGGAGGTTACGTAGAACAACTGCTAGTGACCTCGTCAAGCAGGTATGCTTGGGGTCCGTAGTAGGGATAGCGGCAGTCTGATTTCAAGACAGCAATTAATGAATAGAAAAAGAAATAGAGCTTAAAGGGGGCCTGCAAAAAAGACATGGACAGGGCTTGTTGTGACATGACAAAGGGTGATGGCTTAAAACTAAGAGGGAATACAGACTAGAGACAAGGAAGATTTTTTTTTTTTTTTTTTGGTGGTGGTGGTGGTTCACTCGTCCGAATTTCACAGAAAGGTGGTAGATGCCCCATTCCTGGAAACATTCCAGGTCAGGCTGGACAGGGCTCTGAGCAAATGTGGTGTAGTTGAAGATGTCCTTGCTCACTGCAGAGGGGTTGGCCTAGATAATCTTTAAAGGTCCCTTCCAACTCAAACCATTCTGTGATCATAAATAGCCAGCTGCCACATCCTGCTGTACAACAGGTACAGGGAGGTAACAGGGCAAGAGAGCATCAGATTAGCAAAATAAATCAAACGAATCTCTGTAACCAAAAGTTTCAGAGTTTGAGGGTAGAGTTGAAAATAAAAAGTCTTATTGTGCAAGTGTTTTGTATGAGTTCTGACAATTGCTGCTTTTTAAACAGACTAAATGCTATTTGACAAACTCATGATATCACAGTCAAGAAAGGCATGACTGAGATTTCCCATCTATTTTTTAACACAAGTAAAATGGAAAGATGAAAAAAACAAAAACCCAAAATAAAAAAAGCCAAACCCCAAACTTGTGTGTTTCATCCTAGATTCAGTTTTCCCTCAAACCAAAAGCATTGTCTCAGAAGAGTGATTGTCCTCCCACAAACAAAAGCTAGGCTGCAGGTTAACGCTATAGAGATTTGAGTGGTGCACAAGGCAATAAATGAGTTATGAGAACCCAAATCCTACAAAAATGCTAATTTTTGGGACCCCTGAATGCCACAGGAATAAAGATACAGCCCTGCAGGCCTTGCATTAATGGATCCCTTGTTACTAGCTTTTAAGGCAGGAAGTTTACTTAAGAAAGTTCACTGATTAAAAAGAATTAAAATTCATCAGTAGCACTTATTTCTCTTGCAGATCAATATTACCCAATAACAAGACTATCAATATCTCACAAATTTCTCGACCATATGTTTGAGGAATAATAAAAAAAATATAAATTAGTTTGTGTACAAAAATGCAAATCTAACTTCAGATCATTTGTATATGCTCAATTACTACAGTGCCACAAGCAAAGGAGATGCTAAAATGCACATATGGCTACAGCTCTGGTTGTTCTTGCACTAGCAGTTATTTGATTGCAATGTGGAACTGCTTTTTCCAAGCTTGTTGGTTTCATCACACAATTAGCGATAGTAATGATTAAGCCTCAAGAGTTTTAATTTACAAAACGGCACCTCCAAACCGCTCTTTCCCATCCTGTCCACTTCCTCAGAACAACAAAGGACTTTTCTCATTGTATTTGTCAGACTTCAGATCCTAACTCCAGGATGTAAACCCAGTCACAAGACATGGTGCTGAGATGCTGCAATAACATGCAGTTGGAGAAGAGAAATGCCTCACTTACAAAGAAAGAACAACAGCAAAGCTGCCTCAGAAGGCCTTACAACATCTCATACAAACTGCAGTACAAGCTCAATACCTCCTGTAGGTAATTATTTCACCTAAACCAATGTTTTCTTTTTTCAGAAGTCTCAAAGAAGGAAGGGAAAATAACAACAAAACACCCCCATTCAAAAAATCCAACACTCAGAAGAAAGTTCAGGGCTCTGAAATGTGGAGCATTTCTCTCTGATGGGGAAACGCTGAGAGACATGGGGTTCTTTACCCTGCAGAAGAGGAGACAGAGAGAATCTTCTCAATCTTATCAATAGCTGAAGTATGGGGGACAATCAAGAGGACAGGACCAAACTTTTCAGTGGTGCCCAGTGACAAGAAGAGGGGCAACAGGCACAAACTGAATCCCAAGAGGTTCCATCTGAACATGAGAAAAAACTTTCCTGTGATGGTGCTGAACATCTGGACCAGGCTGCCCAGAAATACTATGAAATCTCCTTCACTGGAGAGATCCCAAACCCACCTGGACATTGTGATCCTGGGAAAGCTGGTGTGGGTGATGCTGCTTTAGTAGGAGGATTGAACTAGATGAACTAGATGATCTCCAGAGGTTCCTTTTAATTCCCAGCATGCTGGGATTCTGTGATGCTGACATTCCTCAACATTCAGGAAAGGACTCAATAAAAGGCTTTCAAAGCTAGTACCCATTTCTGGAGTATGTCCTCAGCTGTGGGCTGTTTCTTAGAAGCCACTAAGTACCTTTGCTCTGGTCTCTTAAGATTGATATCCCTACTGTTCTGTAACTCCGTGGTTCGGT
>VWYK01096544.1:9238-19293 GCA_013399775.1 Semnornis frantzii
ATCCTAAGGTCAAGCTCCCAAGGGCTTATGTCCTATTCTTTCTTACCTTTATATCTATCTGTTTCTATGGTGATTCTCACTCTTTACTGTTTCTCACAAACACTCATTCCTGCTGAAACAAAGCTTTTTAAACTCTGCAATTCCAGGTGGCCTGATGTGCCTGTTGTAGTTTGGAGATGGCTACTGTGTCAACTGAGCCCATTCATACCCAGTTGTTCTGGTTTAACTGAGAGTACAGCATTAAAGAGTACCAGTTCCAATGTAAATAATACAGAATTAAAAGTGTTCTTAACAAGTAAGCAAACCTCTTGACTAGTACAAAGGCAAAACAGGACTGGTTCTATTGTGCTACTGTAGCTTTGCCAGAACAACTTCATTCATCTAAATGCATAAAGCAGCTTTATGCATCTAAATGCATGAAGCAGCTGATTTGCCATCACTACAGGCATAACAGTGAAAAAGTTGTGCTGAAGGTCTGCAGTGTAGACAATCAACATTTAAACCTGTTTAAGCATGGTTGGTTCCACGGATTTCCTGGGGTTGGTGAATCTTTTTGTCTTAACTGTAAAGAATGATCTCTGATTGGGTCAAATTCTGAGACTTGGCATGGATGAACTCCCACTAACTTGCATGGGCATGTATCTAGGGTAGAGTGTCAGGATTTGCTCTTTCTCAGCTAGGTGTGCATGGCAACATTTTGGGGTTGGGTAAAGCTAGGAATGTTTTTCTAAGAGTTTCATAAAGAGCTTGTGTTGGATTCTTGCACAAAGAAAATCATATATTCCTCTGAAGTAAAGGTGAGACCAAAATGACATTCAGGGGTGAAAAATCCTGTCATGTAACCTCTTGACAGATGAAAGGAAAACTACAAAGCAGCAAAACCAAGAGTCAGTAAAATATGCTATGTAGCCAGGTTTTCTCATCACACAAAAAGCAAACAAAAAAAGCCCAAATACACAACTTGGCATACAGGACTGGGACTGTAAACCTATTTGGATGACAATGTGATTCAATATAAAAATGTTATAGATGTTCTTGTGTTTTCTAGGAACATTTAGAGGTCTTCTTCAGCAAACAAGAACCAGAGATGTTAGAAAGCCAGGTGAGCATGCAGTGGTAAAAAAAGAGCCCCCTGCTTCCATAGAGGCTGGAAAGCAGATTAACAGGTAGTGTGTTAGCAGTACTACTCTGGGCACAGAGCAGACTTAACATGTTGAGTGCCTGCTTTTGCCTTCATCTGTGGTCTTTAAGGTCTTCTCCAATCTAGCCTATTCTGTGTGAGAGAAGTTAGCTCCTGGAGGCCTTCTGCTGGCACAGCTCACCTTCTGTTCTAGCCTTGTTTATGTGCACTGACTTGTATGTGTGGAGGGACTGGAGCTCTTCAGACTTTCTTTTGGCCATCTGGCCAAGAAATGTAGAGCCTGACCCTCATAGGACTTCAGTGAAGGCACACTTGACTCCAGAGTGTTACCTGGCATCATCATGTGACATTTAAATAGCAGAATAGTTGGAGGATGGGCAATTTCTCTGACTTTTTAAAACACTTCTACTAGAAGTCACTGCAGTTATTTCATCTGTTTCTTAGAATATGTTCCCAAAAGAACTGCTGTCATGATTAAGAAAATTATCATCTTTTCAGCCCTCTCCTCCAGACTTTCACTTCTGAGTGTTATCAAAGAACTTCAAACAGCATCATAAAGACAGGTACCTGAGCAATGGTGGAACCTCAGTTGTTCCCATATGACACAGCCTGCAGTGAGCAGAGGTGAAGTCAATGTCCGTCCTGTGGTACAGGAATCTGTACCTACAACCACTCATGTAGGACTTCAGCAATGACCTCTAAGGACTGAGCATTTCATCAAGGGAGGCAATAATAATTGTAAAATGAAGGCAGTGATAGTGTGAACCACAGTCTTGGATCTTGTTTTCCTATTTTCTGATTCTTTTAACTGCAACTCTAACAAATATGTATGCTCATGATCAGTTTCTCCTGTGATCTGTGATAAGGCATACTGCTTCCATATATTTTGAGCCCATATTGTAATATGCAGGTCACTTCAGCATTATGCATGTGGACTATTATGCATGGAATATGCACATGGAATATTATGCATTAATATCCTCATGCATATTAAAACATTGGTGTTGGGAAGTGGGGACAGTTTTCTTCTTGGCTACAGTGTAGGGAACCCCATTTAGAAACTGAACTTAAGTGAAGCAGTGGTGAAGTGGATACTGTACACATGACTATTTCCCTCAGCAGAGTACTTGGCATGCTTGCATTTTTCAAAAGACAAAATCATGTTTGTCTTTCTTGAATGTGCACACATTCCTGGAGATGGGGGATGGTTTTCTTTCTTTCTCTTTCCTTTTTTTTTTTTTCCTTCCCCTGGACTCTAAGTTCAGTTGAGTTTGGATAATTTGTCCACGGCAACTGAAGGATATGTTGCAGGGGAGGGAGGAACAGAGTTTGTATTTATTATTGTAAAAGCTCTTTTTTTCATGTTAATTCCTTTAAAAAAATAGAATGGTACGTAGGGGTTAGATTACAGGCCAGTTTCACCAACACAAAGTATCTGTACTGGAGTAGCTCATGCAAATGAAGCTGAAAACAGAGAATCATTGTTTAATAAAATTTGCTGTGGAAAAAGCAAAAACTATCCATGTTTTACTAAAGGAAACAAATGAAAAAATTCATTTTTGAGACTCTTCCAGAGAGAGAATTGGGGTCTAGGAAATGTCTTTTTTTTATTTTGCTTAATAATCTCATTTCTTCCCATTAACATTTTCAGCAGATTAACTGTTTAACCATTAAACACCAGCTCTACAACACTGCCTGATCAGAGGGCTGGAGCAGCTCTGCTATGAGGACAGGCTACAAAAGTTGGGGCTCTTCAGCCTGGAGAAGAGAAGGCTTCAAGGAGACCTTAGAGTAGCCTTCCAGTATCTGAAGGGGGCTACAGGAAGGCTGGGGAGGGACTATTGACAAGGTCTTGCAATGACAGGACAAGGGGCAATGGGTTTGAACTGGCAGAGGGGAGATTGAAACTGGATGTTAGGAGGAAGTTCTTTCCAGTGAAAGTGGTGAGACACTGGCACAGGTTGCCCAGGCAGGTTGTGGCTGCCTCCTCCCTGGAGGTGTTCAAGCCCAGGTTGGATGAGGCCTTGAGTGACCTGTGCTAGTGGGAGGTGTCCCTGCCTATGGCAGGGGGTTGGAACTGGATGATCCTTGAGGTCCCTTCCAACCTTACCATTCTGTGATTCTATGATTCTATGAAGACTGCAAGCATTTATGTGCACACCTAACTTTGCTTACGTGAATTATCACACTGAAGTGGAAATACTGTCCTGAACAAAATACTTCAGGGTTCAAATTAGGAATAGTCAAACTCTTAAGGCAGCCCTTTACAAATGCATTAAAATTAATTCAGCCTCTTCTGAGTCTGTAATTTAATTGGTTATTGGCTTAATAATATTACAAACTTTTCAGGCAACGGTAAATGCTTCCTAAATGTTGTTTATCTGGTGGTAATACTTTAAAAATGAGAGTGTGCATAATACTGCACATCTTTTGGGGTTTATTGCAGTGCTATTTTTCACTTGTTTGATCAAAATTATTTACCTTCTTTTACTGTGAATCATGTGACCATCAAGAGCTACTTTAGACACAGTGACATTTAGTGACTTTATAACGATGTAAGTCACTCTGACCTACTTGTCCCACTTCTAGAAAGGTTACACACACACATACACATATATATATGCACACACACTCTTGCACATGTCAAAACCAAATCTCTAAATTCCAGGACATTTGGCCACCAGTTGCACCAGCTGCTATCCAAAGAATTTTTGTCAAATGGAATGGTACCTTTACTGCATGTTCTGTCACGAGGCCAGGACTGAAGAGTGAGCCTAGAGGGTTCACCCCATTGAAATTTGAAGCTCTGTAGCACACTTAAACCTCTTTAATTGAAGTATGTCTTCCATGCAGAGCTTGGCAAACAAAAAGACAGAGAGGACAAGAAATAACAGCAGTTTTTCCCAGTAAAGTGAGCAATCAGAATTTAGCTGTGACACCAGCTGACACTTAATGGTGGCACCAGCTGACAATGGTGTTGTACCTTCCATCTGCTGAATAACCACCAAGTGAAGGATCAGTGTGGAGAAATTTAAATATTCTGTTGGAAAGTCCTAATAATCTATTACTATCATGATAATTCTACTCCTCCAGCACCCTACCTATGCACTGAGCAGCTTGATATGTAGACATCTGACATCATAAAAGCAGTCCTCAGAGACCCCTGATTTTTAACTTGCTGCTGCTGTCAGTGCAAACACAGGCTGGAGTGACACCACCTTCTATTCTTCACTCCAGAGATTTATTCAGGAGTTTGTAGGGTGCTGCTCTCCCTTCAATGTCTAAAGTCTCTTTCTTGTTTGAGCAGCTTGCTGAATTTTGTAAAAGGAAAAGGGCAAATAAATAACCTCTGCTAAAAATGCCAAATACAAAATGTTTGTGACTTAAGCCTAGGGGTTTGTTTCAGAGTTAAAACTTGGTCTGTGCTTGGCAAGGACTGCCAATGTAGCTGGTAATCACTGAAGTTGTACTTTGAGGGAGATGATGTTTATATCATACTATATCTATAGTATGATATAAGTATCATCTATAAGATGATACTTATAAGATAAGAAAAGTTGTTATTTGCTAATATCAATTCAATTAGTTCCTTGCACAGCGAAAACTGTGCTGGTAAAAGGACCATAAGAACCTTTGGAAGTAGATCTGTGACAATCAGAAGGGGGAAAAAAAAGTAAATCAAACCTTACCACCATAGTTGTGTCTGCCTCTTCCAGGGCTCAGAAAAGCATGTGCATTGGGAGAATAAAAAAAGGGCTTTGATGTAAGGAGCACTCGGTGGAGATCAATGGGCAGAGGTCACAACTCTACATGTTTTATTGTTTTAGTCCATCTGACTTGCAGAACAAACCAAGCAGCCCAGTGTTGATTTACAGGGGGAAGGTTATCTTCCTAAACAATAAGGACCAAATGTTTGGGGTTTTGAGATTCTATGGAACATAAAATCCTTGGAACCTGCTGTTGATATCCTGCCTTCGGGAATTTATTTTTGTGGCTGCCAGAAACTTAAAACAGTAAAATGATGCAGTTTAAGAGGCTTTCCACGGCAATGTATTCCTAATGCTAAGTACAACAGAGTTGTAAAACTTGCCACAGAGAAAAAAAGTAATTGTGCCTGATTTTGTGTTTAATTTAACAGGTTTTCAAACTAACTTAATCATTGTCATTCTCTTACACCAGTTTTAACTTGCAGGCTGGTCAGATATAGGTGAGAAACTAGGTCCAATGAAGTATCAACCAGCAGCCATTACAAAAACATGGCAAACTAGCAAATCCAAATATGGATTTCTGAACTTCACAATGTACAGATAGCTGTAGTCACCTAGAAAAGGGATTTTTTTTTCATGCAAATTTAACATTTAAACTATCACTATCCAGCATCTTATAGGTGAAAACTAAAAACCAAAGACTGTAACAAATTTATTCCACGAAGCTAGGTAGATACACAAAAAGGCTCTAGCCTTCACCATTAGACATGACAATTTCTCAAAATCCTCAAATCTTCCTAACCTGCTGTCACGTTACAGCTAAGATCCCAAAGTCTGCTTATCTCAGAGCCCAGCATTCTTACTGGAACTGTTCAGGAAAATTAACATTTGCCTGTCTTTCAAGTGTCCCAGAAAGGACTTGCTCTGACACAGGTTCAGAAAATTAAGACAATTTATTAAAGCAACAGGTACAACAGATTTGGGATTGAAGTGCTAAGTGCACTGGCTGCCAGATGACCTCAGATTAATAAATCCTGGGTAGCATCTGACAAAGATGGAGATGCAATTTTTTGCTCTAATACATAATAGAAATGCAGCAAAAGTTAAGGCACATGTTTAAGGTTCAGTGTTTACCAAGAAGGGGGTCCCTGCCTTGGATAAAGGAAAAGGAGCACAGCCCATTGACTGTCCCCAGCTGTACTGGTACAGGTGCCCCTGCACACGCCTGTTGCAGCTGCTGGCCCCCCTGAGAGTTATTCTCCTTGTGGGTTTTATACACTGGCTCAGGTTGTCCCTGCCTTCTAGGTGATGTTTAGCATGATTTGGGAAGATTGTTGAGTAACATAAGCATATATGTCTAGTATGTACTCAGTTTGGCTCATTAGGATGCTGAGGGATATCACATGCTTAGATGCAAGAAGAAAACCTACAGAGAGTGGAAGTGAGGACAGGTAACCTAGGATGAACACAAAGAAATTTTCTGTGCAGCCAGAGATCAGGTTAGGAAAGCTAAAGGACAGCTAGAATTGAATCTGTCTAGGGACATTAAGTGGAACAAGAAGAACTTCAAGTGTATCAGTGAGAAAAGGACTAGGGAGAACGTGGGATCCTTCCAGAAGGGAAATGGAGAGCTTATAACAAAAGATATGGATAAGGCTGAGGTCCTCAATGACTTCTTTGCCTTAGTCTTCAACAGCAAGGGCTCCAACCACAAATCCAAGTCCCAGAGGGCAAAAGTAAGGACTGGGAGAAGGAAGCTCTGCCCACTATAATTGACAATCCTGTTCATGAGCACCTAAGGAATCTGAACATGCACAAGTCCACAAGGCCTGACAAGATCCACCCAGGGGTCCTGAGGGAACTGGCAGATGAATTTGCCAAACCACTGCCCATCATATTTGAAAGGTCATGGCAGACTGGTGAAGTTCCTGCTGACTTCTTCAAGAAGGGAAAAAAAGGATGACCCTGAGAACTACAGAGCAGTCAGTCTCACCACTGTGCCTGGCAAGATCAGAGAGCAGATCCTCCTGAAGGCTCTGCTAAGGCAAATGGAAAACAAAGCAGAGGTGATTGGTGGTAACCAGCAATGGCTTCACCAAGGGCAAATCATGCCTAACAAATTTGGTGGCTTTTTATGATGAAGTCACAGCAACAGCGGACAAGGGAAGGGCAACTGCATCAAAAGCAGTGCGGCCAGCAGGGTAAAGGAGAGGATTCTGCTCCTTTGCTCTGCTCTTGTCAGACACCATCCGGAGTCCTGTGTGCAGTTCTGGAGCCCCCAGCACAGGAAGGACATGGAACTGTTGGAGTGAGCCCAGAGGAGGCCACAAAGATGATCAGAGGGCTGCAGCAGCTCTGCTATGGGGACAGGCTTTTCAGACTGGAGAAGAGAAGGCTTCAAGGAGACCTTAGAGTAGCCTTCCAGTATTTAAAGGGGGCCTACAGGAAGGCTGGGGAGGGACTATTACAATGTAATGAAAGGACAAGGGGCAAAGGGTTTAAACTGGCAGAGGGGAGATTTAGACTGGATGTTAGGAAGTTCTTTGCAGTGAGGGTGGTGAGGCACTGGCACAGGTTGCCCAGGGAGGTTGTGGCTGCTCCCTCCCTGGAGGTGTTCAAGGCCAGGTTGGAGGAGGCCTTGAATGACCTGTACTAGTAGGAGGTGTCCCTGCCTATGTCAGGGGGCTGGAACTGGATGATCCTTGAGGTCATTTCCAACCTTACCATTCTATGATTCCATGATTCTGTGATGATATTAAAATTTCAAAGGTCTTCATTTGGGCACCCTGGCCCTCAAAATCTGTTTTGAAGTTGGTGTTTATGTTATTTTAGCCTTCTTTTATCCACTTTTAGCCAAAACAGGACTGCCATCTCTTCATAAGACTTCCCCCTTCAAGTCTTTAGCAGGACACATTCGCGATTCTTCATACAACACAAACACCTGCTGCTTGCAAATGACCTTGGTCCCAAGAGTACTAAATCAACTTGCCTTCCTGTCCCACAGTAAGATAGGCAGTTATCCCACGTGTGAAAAGGAAGGAAAAAATTCTTTGGGACCTGTACTTCTATCCATGATTGTCGGCAGTATCTTAACAGAGCTACGGTACACAGGGACCTACCTTTCTTAGCACTAAGCCCGGTGAAGCATGAGGACGCAGACACATCTTGCATGGAGGGTGTCTCAGTTCATCAAATGTATTAATAATCATAGTACCCTGCTGATAGTGGATAGCTACTCTCCCCAATTTGGAGAAAATCATTCTCCCTACTGTCATTGGCCTACTGGACGCACTGGGGTGGGATAGCCTCGTGTTGTGCACAGGAGCAGTGCCACCTATATTAATAATTAAACAGACACTGGAGTGGGGATTTGAACCTGCCTGTGCCTCTTGCCAGTCAAATGTGCTGAACACTGTGCTGCAGGATAAAATTCTCTTCATCTATGGCCCAATCAATATTTAATTGTTTTATGCAAAGCGAAACATGCAAAGCAGGGTTCTTTTCAGAACAGCATGTAGGTAGAGCTTCCCCTGAGAGAATGAGAACCTGCTTCATGTCTCTTATGTCTGGGTCTGACAAAGTGTCCCACACCCAAAATTAGAGCTCTGACTTTTGAGCTGTTGGAGAACTTCTTTGTGAGACCTGTTGCAAGAGGAGTATCATCAGGCTCATGTGTGCCATGATCTCCATACAGCACTTCCTTCACAGGAAACTCCTTCAGAAGCTTAATTTCCTGCTCAATTGTGTTCCACTTCTTAGCTGCCCATGGCAAATCACTTCTAGAAGGATATCTCATAGCCACAGCCAACAGCAGGCGTGTCCACAAGCTAACCTTACCAAGAGGTAAGGTTTCTCACAGAAGGGCTGAGCAGCTTTAGTTCCTGCCTTAGAGAGAGAGATCCCAGCTGAGAATCAGTCAGAGGTAGATGCCTTTCCCTGCACAAGGAACCTTGGCTGAGTCTCAATGAATCTAAGTAAAAAAATTGTGTACAACTGCACTTCACAGGACTACATCCTTGTTTTATCTGCTTGCATTTCAGATTCAGTCTCAATGAATCTAAGTAACTTAAGTTGTGTACAACTGCACTTCACAGGACTACATCCTCATTTTATCTGCTTGCATTTCAGAAAGTTTGTGAGTTTGTCACGATTTAGATTGCTGTTTGCTGTGTGATCAGTGCCCTGTTTAAAATCCAAAACTTGCTCCAGGAAAGTTTGCAAGAATGAGAGAGAATAGTTGAAAGTTTTGGATTTTTTTAGAAATTGCTTCTTTTTCTGGATACAGGCATCGTTGTTCAGCTGTTAAGATGATTTAAACTAAACAATTCTAGGTTAATTAACAGTTCCATTGCAAGACTTCTTAAAATCTTTCCTAATATGGAAGCTTCTCAATAAATAGAAAAATTAAATTGTGCTCAGAGAACCAGCCCTCAAATCAGGGCCCACTTCTGCCTTGTTTTGAGAGGTTAAGGTGAGTCAGTGCTGTTGGTCATGTTACAAATCACTTTTGAGTGAGAAAAATCATCAAGGTGTTCTTCTGCATCCCACAGGTGTTTCTAGGAGGAACAACTGTTGATGCTACGTGTTCTGAATCATAATAGCAAATATTATTAGAAAGTTAAAAATCTTTAAAAAAAAAAAAAAGGCAAACTAAGTTTAGCTCAATTATTTATTAGCCCTGTCCTAGAGAAAGGTGTCAGCACAGACAATATTTGAGATTCATGTAGTGTTTGGTTAGACTGATTGTTCTTATAGCTGAAGATATTAACATTCATTAGTCTTACTTACTGGCCATTAGTACTGCTTTTATTATCAAGTAAAGAATAAATAGACTAAATTCTGATTAAAATCCATCTTCTTGAGATTTCCAGTGCATCTGATTTTAAACCTAACAANCCAGTGCATCTGATTTTAAGCCTAACAACAGAGAAGTTTGTTATATGTTTTTTTTTTTTTAAATCCTTTAATAAATAAATCATTTATATCTTAAGTCTTCTAAACTCAGGCAGGCTAAGAAAGGTTCTCATATATCCAACATAATGGAGTTTATAAAGTTTATAGTAACACCTTCACAATTTTACATCTGCAGAATGGTTAAAACTCGTTATGCATACAATGACTAACCACAATTCATCTCTGTAAAAGAAAAGCGAAATTTCTGTATTATATTTTGACAGGAAATGAGGAAAAAAAAACAACCCAACCAA
>VWYK01096546.1:2766-25059 GCA_013399775.1 Semnornis frantzii
CCCAAAACTGAATGCAATATTCCAGGCGAGGTCTCACCAGTGCACATTAGAGGGGGAGGAGAACCTCCCTCAATCTGCTGGACACACTCAATGCACCCCAGGATCCCATTTGCCTTCTTGACCACAAGAACACATTGCTGTCCCATGGATAGCTTGTTGTCTACTCAGACTCCCAGGTCTTTCTCTCCAGGGCTGCTCTACAGCGGAACACCTCTCAACCTGTACTGGTGCAGTTTATTATTATTTCCCAGGTGCAGGACTCTGGACTTACCTTTGCTGAACGTCATTATGTTCCTCTATGCTCAGCTCTCAAGGCTGTCCAAGTCTCACTGGATGGCTGCACAGCCTTCAGGTGTGTTGGCCAAGCCTCCCACTTTGGTATCATGAGCAAACTTGCTGAGCAGACTCTGTCTGTCTGTCTGTCTGATGTTGAACAGGACCAGACCCTGCACTGATCCTGGGAGACTTCACTAGTTACACATCTTCTGCTGGACTTGGCACCATTGATCACCACTCTTTGCACTCTATTGTGTAACCAACTCCTAATCCACCTCACTGTCTGCTCTTCTATACCATAGTTCCTGAGCTTGCTCAGAAAGATGTTATGGGAGACAGTGTCAAAAGCCTTGCTAAGGTCAAGGTAGACTGCATCCACAGTTACAGCATCATAGAATGCTATCAGATTAGTTAAGCAAGATAAATGTACTCTTGAAATCTGAGGATGTTAAAATTAATTTTTTATTCCTCTTAACTCTTTTTCTTTTACCTGATGACGTAAAACAATTGGTTTCAGTTATATCTGCCTTTCTGGTAAGGATAATCAGCTGTCTTCAGCTGGAGATACTTCCTCCCCTGTTCTTTAAAAGTCCGGGATGCAGCAATGTCTCCCAGGTGCCTCTCCCCCAGCCAGCTTAAATTTCCTGGCTGATTTAGTTCCTTTGATATCTATTTTTTAAAATAAATCTGGTATGGAAACAATTCACCATTTGAATGCTTCTTTATTTTGATGGTTTTAATCAATTGCTTGATTGCCTGGTAACCTTTAGAGATAAGGATTGGAAAATGCCTAGGAACTGTGATACACCTTCCACTCATCCTTGCTGAATACTGAGGTGCAAGTTGTAATTCACTTCCCTAGCAGTATCCCACTTTTTGTCAAGGTAGCCTCTCTGTTGCTCAGGAAAGTGACAGCTGTCTCACCAAGTGAACTTTGGCTTCCTATATACCAAATGTATAAAAACTTTTATTGTGTTCACATCTTTTCCCATCTTCTTTTTCTGTTGCAGCTTTTTGGATCATTTTCTTGCCTTCCTCTTACACAACAGGCATTTGTATCCATTCCTGCAGCACTGACCCCGCTGATTTATAGGTCTCATATATTTCTCTTTTTATTGCTCTTTGTGTTTCCCTGGTCATCCACAGAAGTCACTTCCACACCAAGTAGAGTTATTTGTCAATGGTATACAGATTTCTTGAACTCCATAGACTATACCTTTGAGCATTGCCCCACCTCTTCACTGTCTTTTGTTTAAGGATATATAAACCTCTCTGTTTTCTGGGACTCCAAGGCTTTTTCCCTTCTTATTTTGTGGAGTCACACGCTCCTAATTTCTGAACTCATTAAATTTGGCCTATGGTTTTGTACCCTCCTCTCTCAGCCTTTCGTCATGATCCACATCTTATCTGGGCACAGACATCAAGTGTCACAATACAAGTCCACAGCCTTAACTGCATACTCATAGTCTTTGCTATAGTTCCCATATAATATATAAATGCTTCCCAGACATGAACAAGCTAATTTTCACACTACCCTGTGAGTAAAGAAAGTGTTCTTATTTACATTTTATGGAGACAGAAACCAAGGTACAGAAGTTTAAGACCCATGTTTGTGAATGCATACCTCTAATTCAGATGAAAATAAAACCAGTTTTCTGACTCTTTACCTTACTCCTTTTTTTCAGAAGCCTGACTGCTTTGCTCTTGAAAAACTTCCCATTATCAAACATGTTCCAGTCCCCTTGTCCCACACACAAGTCCTGCCTCTAACAGCACCATTTTGTACATTCCTCATGTCTACATAATTCATTCTTGTCATTGTCTTTGCTCTTACACAGAAGCTTAATGTATATGTACTTAATTAACACAGCTGAAGGCTAGGCCAGCCTGCAATCAGCATTGCTTCCAGCAAGGCAGCCTTTAGACTCTAATAGAGTTTTTTTCATCTGTCTTTGTTTCCCCACAGTACCTAAATCATGAAGGACATGAATATGGCCTGTTTGCTTTGTAGTGGTTTAAAGTATTTAATTCTTTATTGATGAGAATTTGCTTCCTATGCAAATGTAAAAACTGAGGTGAACCACCTGAACACTCAAATCTTTGATGGATCTAAGAGGCAGCTGATGTTGTTGTAAGCCCCCAGCCCCTCTGTCAGCTGCTCTTGGAAGACGGTAAGACTTGCAGACCTTGATACTTCCGCTGCTGAATCCCCACAGAGCCATTTCTACCCAGACAGACACAAGCTCCCTGCTGGTGCTGATCAGAGTGGTGGGTTACAAAACCAATGCTCATCCATGCCACTCCACCATGTTCTCTGCTTTCCTGTCTGTGCCCTGGGGATGCATGCTTCCCACTAAAAGAGCCTGAAGGGAAAGCCCAACCCAGTAATGCTTGTGGGTGCTCAGGTTCAGTGCTGCTGTTCACCCGTGGCTGACCAAACCCCTGAAGTCAGGGTGCATCCGTTCCTGATAGCTCTGTCATCCACAGCTCTACAAGGGGTTTATCTACATGTAAGTGGCCATGCAATACAGGCACTCTGGACTGAATTTCTCTCAATCTTTGCTGTTAAAGCTGTTCCATATCTTAAAATCTTGTTACACTTTTGAACAGGAACCTGAAAATCAGGGATCATGTTCCCATTTTAATTAGTGAGGATCAGCCTCCACAGCCAGTGGAGCCATGAAAGCAATTTGTCTCATCCTAACAGATGTCCATCTGACAGCCTGATGCATTGACTCCATCCACATTGACCATCCTGAGATCAGGACCACCAGCTTGCTGCACACAAGGCCAGCTCCCCAAGACAGGCCAGAGGAAGTCCACACAGATCTCCCATTGTAGCAAGCCACTCCTCAGGCTGTGGGATTTTTATTGCTGTCTCTCAGGTTATTGGCACAGGTGATACCAAAGTCCCATCTACACATAGGCAAAAAATGCAGTGATGCTCAGAATGGGGGATTCAGCAGGAGCTCATGCACAGGACAAGGGACAGACAGCAATGTTCTGCCAACAGATAGACCAGCCAAAGCAGATAAAGGGAAACTCGTGAGGACAGCAGCAGGAAGGCAGTCAATTATGGTGCCACAGCCCTGCCTTTGCCTACATCAGCAATTGATTATGAATGACCCTGTTTTATCAGGCAGCAGTCACAGTGCCAGGCAGTTATGGCACTAGCCAGTTTGCTGTTACAATAAGATGCTAATATTTTGAACAATCAGGTACTCACCACCATAAAATAAAGCTAAGTACTCCATATCCTGCTTAACAAGCCTGCTAATGCACTATTGAAATC
This sequence comes from Semnornis frantzii, assembly GCA_013399775.1. Classification (NCBI taxonomy): domain Eukaryota; kingdom Metazoa; phylum Chordata; class Aves; order Piciformes; family Ramphastidae; genus Semnornis; species Semnornis frantzii. The sequence continues at coordinate 6,335 of VWYK01096546.1, forward strand.
AATGACACATTTGAACACAGAACTGCCCTGAAGCTTTTTAAAGCCTGCTGTCCTTAGTTTTCATTTGGAGAATAGAAGCATTCTTACTAGGAAGGCATCTTCTGTTTGAAAGGCAATGGAACCAAAAGCACAAATTACATAGTGACAAGTGCCAGCCAGTAGCATCCAATGAGTCACTTCATCTCTTCCTACCTCAGTTTATCCAACTTGTGGAGAGTCAGTTATAAAAACAGAACTGATCTACAGTGCTCAAGCACTTCATGACACATGGATGCATAGAAATGGCATGTCAAATGTTGCAGCAAATTATTTTTAAACAAACTCAAGCGATGTTTGTTTACACAATGCAGAACTGGTAAAGCAATTGCAAATAAAACATATATCAAAACGTAATTCCATGAGAGAAGAGAATGAGAAAATGGGAGCTGCATAATTGCAGACAGGAAAGCGCAACTGCCAAATTATGACAAATCAAATACAGCAACTCTTTTCTCTTTCAGATGCCACTTTTCATCATTTACGTCAAAGGAAAAAAAAAGATCTGTGATTTTGAGCTACTAGACTTTGCTCTGTATACCTGCCACACTCTAAGCTGCAGCTTCAAGTAGGCCCAGCTCTGCCACTTTCAGCTAATAGGTTTGATTGCTCTCTCTGAAATTATACTCACAGATAACTGACCTGCAAGTCAGTCTGACAATGGAAAGAAAGGCCCCCAGATAAGGTAGTGTGAGACTGACTGGTGCAGACTGACAGCCTGCAGCAGAGCTTTGTGGCCCCACCGGTACTGCTGCTGCTGCGCCTCTCTACTCACACAAGTTACATTTTTGGTAGTGAGATAAGTCATTGCAATCCACAAAGTGCTGGTGTTTAGTATACAGTATTTATATTTTATGAATGTTAACAAGCGAGAAGCCCTGCACAACTGAGCAGTTATGAGCTCAAAAGGCTTTGTGAGATATTTTCTCTAAGGGCTCATTAATGTGGTCTTTTAATGGAGTACTTGCATATCTGAATCTTTAACTGTAGCTATAAATAGAGTTTATAAGCACTTGTCAGTGTGTGGCAAAGCTGTGTTAGCAGTGCTTGCCCTGCTTTTTTGCAAGTTCCATTTGCAAAAGATATTTAAGAGGTGAAATTTAAATGTTTCCCAAAATGCAGGCTTGTGTATATCCTAGTAATGCTGCACTCTGAATACCATTTTCACTGGCTTTAATTTGGCTTTAATTTGGCATTTGGCATGCTCCCTCAATTAACTAAGTAACACAACACCTCAACAAAACAACTAGTATTCCCATACTATTGAAAGAAAAGTAAGGCATAAAAAAGTCAAGCTACAACTCAAATGTCCCACAGCAAGTCAGTAGCAGAGCAAGGGAAGAAACCAGTCAGCTCTAACTACCTGCACTAACCATTAAACCCAGAGAGATAAATTCTGCCATTATTTTTGCTGGTGCTGAAACAGAGTCACTCCAGGCTTATAAGTCACCTTCACTGGCTGATGTAGCCAGCAGCTGGATTTTCCCTTCCTCACTGGATTCCCTCGCCCTGCAAAATATCCATGATGTGCTGACCATGATGTGGCTTTTTCTCCCTTTTTCATGATGGGTTTAGAATAACTACATCTTCAGCTCATCAGCCTATATTAAGCAACCTTAAATATACTTTTGCTGGCCCTAGCAAAGAATCAACAGAATTACTCAACTTAATGTACTATACAGGAATGTTGGTTTACGATGATATAGTAAAAGCTGCTGGAGGATCACAGCTTTTAGTAAATCACCATACAGTATTATCCATAAAATTGCCATTTCCATGCACTGCAGAACTTATGGCAGCTCTTCTATTTTGCACAGCCACCTGGGACTGTACCTATGTAACACATCCACACCATGTCCACACTGCTGCCCTGTGCAAAGAAGCCATCAGAGGTCAAGTGTGACAAATTTGAAGGGCCAGTTTATAACACACTAGCACCCATCACAGCCTAAGGAATCCACATGGCATAATTAGGCTTTTGTTTACCTCTTTGAGGTTTTAAAATACTTTTTTAAAAAAGTAAAAAATACTTCCCTGTTGAAGTGGGCTCTGGAGGCCTTGCCATTGTCAGTAGAGGAACACAGAGTGGCACATCCACAGGTTTTCTACTGTAATCTATCTAGTAGATGCATCATAGACGCATTACTTCTCCACTAGCACAACAGGAACTGAAGCCCAGATGTGTCTGGAAAAGGAAAGGACCAGCACAGGTTTAGGAGGGGCAGGTCCTACTTGACCAAGTTGATCTCTTTTTATGACCAGGTGACCTGCCTGGTGGATGTGGGGAAGGATGTAGTCTACCTGGACTTCAGCAAGGCCTTTGACACCATCTGCCATAGCAAACTTCTGGTCAAGCTGGCAGCCCATGGCTTGGACAGGGGCACTCTGTGCTGAGTTAAGAACTGGATGGATGGCTGGGCCCAGAGAGTGGTGCTGACTGGTGCCACATCCAGTTGGCAGCCAGTCACTTGTCGTGTCCCCCAGGGATCAGTGCTGGGCCCAGTCCTGTTTAACATCTTCACTGATGATCTGGATGAGAGGATTGAGTCCACCATCAGTAAGTTTGCAGACCACACCAAGTTGGGAGCATGTGTTGATCTGTTGGAGGGTAGGAGGCTCTGCAGAGGGACCTGGGCAGGCTGGACAGATAGGCACAATCCAATGCCATGAGTTTTAACAAGGCCAAATGCAGGGTTTTGCACTTTGGCCACAACAACCCCATGCAGTGCTACAGGCTGTGGACAGAGTGGCTGGAGAGCAGTCAGGCAGAGAGGAACCTGGGGGTGCTGGTCGACAGCCAACTGAACATGAGCCAGCAGTGTGCCCAGGTGGCCAAGAAGGCCAATGGCATCCTGGCCTGTATCAGGAATAGTATGGCCAGCAGGATCAGGGAAGTCATTCTGCCCCCGTACTCAGCACTGGTTAGGCCACTCCTTGAGTACTGTGTCCAGTTCTGGCCCCCTCAATCTAAGATGTTGAGGTGCTTGAACATGTTCAGAGAAGGGCAACAAGGCTGTTGAGGGGGCTGGAGCACAGCCTTATGAGGAGCGGCTGAGGGAGCTGAGGGTTTTCAGCCTGGAGGAGAGGAGGCTCAGGGGAGACCTTATTGCTCTCTACAACTACCTGAAAGGAGCTTGTAGCTAGGTGGGGGTTGGTCTTTTCTCCTAGGCACCCAGTGACAGAACAAGATGACACAGTCTCAAGCTGCCCCAGGGCAGGTTTATGCTGGATCTTAGGAAGAGGTTCATCACAGAAAGAGTGATTGGCCATTGGAATGGGCTGCTTGGGAAGGTGGTGGAGTTGCCATCCCCAGAGGTGCTTAAAAGGAGATTGGATGAGGCACTTAGTGCCGTGGTTTAGTTAATTAGAAGGTATTAGGTGATAGGCTGGACTTGATGATCTTGAAAGTCTTTTCCAACCGGGTTAATTCTGTGACTGTGATTCTGTGACACCACAGCTCCTAAGCTTTCACTAGGAGCAGCTGTCCTATCTAGCTTCAGCACTCATCTAGGTACTACATCTGCTTTAGCAGAATTACCTATATTTACTAGGGTGTGGGCCCTGAAGATATTGACAAGGTCCCTTTAAGATGATTATGAGGATGTGTTGTCCTCTCAGGCTGATGTCTATTATAGGTCATTATTTGGATTTTACACTAGCAATTTTGAATGCTTCCATTTTTGGTTCATCTCTGATGCGACTGCAATTGAGTTTTCTGCATGCATACATCCTGAATCTGTTTTAACTGTGCTCAGTGTCTAGAAGGTAAGCAAGGATGCTATTAGCTACCAGTCTGCATCTATGAATGATCACTTATTATTACCATCTCAGTGGTTTGGTTCAGACATGTGAGAGAATATGTTAGCTTGTAATGAGACTATGATGGACTGAATTGTTTGAGGTAGCCCATTGTCAAATAATTGCTTTGATTTTGGAGGGAGGGTGGAAATCAACCAGAATAACTTTACAGCTTTACAATGCTGATTTTTTTTTTTTTTAAATTGTGTGTGAGCATGTATTAGATACCTTAATATCATTAAACTATTGTAAACCAAAACATGATTAAATGTTAAGACTGTTTTCTCTTTTCTACATGGGGGTAAGTATCTATTTGTCTTGTGTCATAATTTTATGCACTTAATGTCTTTCCAGTACTGCGGTGTTCCACGGTAGAAGCTCAGGATCTGTACCTCCTGAAGGAGTGGGTGAGCAGCCCCAAGGATATTGTCTGAGCAGATGTAGCAGCTACACCCTTCAGTTAAAACAGAGAAAACACACAAAAAAAATTGTCTCCACAGTTCACCTGTGTGAACCTGTGTCAATGTAACACAGGAGGTACATATTTTTCTTTGCTCTTTAGTTAATTTCATCTTCCTCCATCTTTCTTCTTTTGAGCTTCTCCCCTTCTGCTGCCCTTCTCTTCCCATATGCCACTGCTGTCATTCCTCTTCTCCCAGAATATTTGATCATTTTTGTATTAAATTTTTTTCACCTTCCTCTTAACAGAGCAAAACTGAGAAGTTTTGAAGTTGGCTGCTTCCTCACATACTCACATTGCCTCTTCAGCTCTTTCCTGAAAACCTTCATTTTTCCTGCTTGCAGTGGGCTCTGTCCCTGCTCAGAGGCATTTCTAAACACATGCTGTTATGCTTAGTTAAATACCACAGAGAGAAGAGGAGGAGACAGGCTGGGACCAGGTGGCCAGATCTGAGTAACACTCACCCAGAGAGAAGTTTACTTCTGCTGTGTTTCCATAGCCTGGCAGGAGGACTTTGGCATAGTTTTTTAGGACATTTTTGCCCAGCTGCAGGTCAGCTTGGATACATCCCTTGAAATAACAGCTGTATATTTCTTTCAGCACTATGGAGTTGTACATGAGAGGACTTTCCACCTGGAGCCCAAACTGGCCATCAGATGGGGAAACAGAGCTTAGCAGGGTCCATATACCAGCTGCCTCCTCAGCACCACTTCCTGCTGTTTCTTTAGTTTGGTGTCCAAAATGCTGCCATAATTATTGACTCACAGCAGCAGTAAATCATCATTCAGCTCAAGGAGAACATGATCAAAAAATCATGTAATCATAAGACTGAGCAAAAAAATGCCATGACAAACTAGGAAGGCTAGATCTGCTTTTTTGTACACAGCTATAAATCAGGGTTTGTGAGGCAGTGGAGAAAGCAAGGCAGGATGGGTGAGAGAAGAAAGCTCTGTCTTTTGCTCTGAAAGAGTACATTGCATCTTCCTAGAAGAAGAGAAGCCATGGGGGGAAAAAACCCAAAAAACCAATCCACCAGACAAAACTTCAAACAAACAAAACTCACAAAATATGAAAAAAAACTCCCACAAACAAACAAACTAAAACAACCCAGATAGAACAGTCTGGGACCCAACATCTGGCCATAAGGGCAAACAGTACAGCAGGGGTTCCACTGTAGGCTGAACTCTCTGCTCGGCGCATGATGTCCATATCTGTACAGCGTACCACTCCAGCACATCCCACCCTGCAATATACAAAAAGCTTGTGAGTTTTGGGCTCCTATATGGGATTTAAAATCTGGGAGTTGACCTGTTAATCTTGTTCAAGAGAGGCTACTTGAACCCCCAGCTGGGGCTGATGAGGACACTGGGAAGTTTAGGCAGAAACATCTGTACCAGTTGAGAAGGGGCAAACACAAATTTGCTTTAGGAAAAAGGGGGATGCCAAGGTCCCTACTATCTCCCTGCCTGTGCAATGGATGGTCATGTGTGTGTCCCCACCTTGCTGAGGTGTCTTGCAACACTCCTCGTATCACAGATATGAGATTCAGGCTTCATTTATCTTGGTTTTTTCCTTCCTATTTCTGCTACTTGAATTGGGCTTTACGGAAGAAAACAAGGCATAAACATACAGTTAATGTCTCCCTGTTAAATTCAAGTTTAAAGGCATTACCTATTTCAATACAAACAGCTGCTATGAGAAAGTTTGGTTTCTCCCCGCCCCCCCCCACCCCCAATTTATCTTAAGTCAGAGATTCCACATTTACTTGTGATGTGAAGCAGGGTGACCCCACCACGCTGCACACCCCACCTCACAGCCCTTACCTGCGGTTACAGCAGCACAACCCTGACCCCCTCCTCCCCAGGGGGTGCTGTCTCTGCCCCACTTCCTTCTCAGATACCCTGGAGCATGAACCATGCCTGGTTTTTGAAGTTAGATTATTTTCTTCTCTCCCTCAAGCACAGCATCAGTGTGGGCAGCTTGAAGTAGAGTTCATTTGGGCATTATGTGCTGCAGGTGAGATGGGTTTTTCCAGGCAGGCAGTGGAGAGGTCCCAAAAGGCAGCCCTTAGCACCATGTACAGCAGGAAAGCCAGGTATCTGGAAAGCCTGTAATGCAAACCCTGCCTAGATGCTTTTACAGCATTGGATTTATTGCACTTTTACTGGGCATTTATTGAAATAAGTGAAAAGGCATAATGTTCACAGTAAAAAACCCAAAATACCTTTCACAGCAAATTTCACAAATCTTATTATTGTCTGATAGAGGCAGTTTTCTGTAAGTTCCTGAACAAATAGATCGTATCACCAATTTTAACCTTGGTGAGCAAGGGGCATACTACTTTCACATCAAATCAGGACACGATGTGAGACAGAGATTTCCAGCCTCCTGCCATTTTCTATAGAAAGTCACTTGATAGAAAAATGCATGTTAAGATCTAATGAGTAAAGCACTAAACGTGTGCAAACCAAAGTGACACAGAGAAGCCAGCTGAAATGACTCCACAGCTATAAGATGAAGATATGGCTAAATGTATACATGGTCCTTCTATGGTGCTGCTTAGGGTAGAATTAAAATTACCCAGGAGAAAACATATGCAATATACTACACAGCAGCAGTGTAAATTTAAGGTAAGCTCAGTTCCTGCTCTCTTTTTTCATATGAATAGTCCCTTTTACCTCATTAGGAACAATCTGAATGCTAAGACAAGCAAGATTTAGCTGCAATTGCTGCTGTGTGAAGCTACAGCAAGTTGTGTACGTGCTGAACTGAAACCAGAGCAGTCACACAGCATTGCTTCCTCATTTTACTCTCAATGAGACCAAGAACAAAGAGGTCTGGCACCACAACGGCATCAGCAGTTGTTCAGGCGAGTGACTGGATTTCACCCTTTGCTCAAACACATGTTCTGTGTGACTTCAGTTTGCTCAGATAAAAACAGAAATGGCAACACCTCCTGATCATATGATCAGCAGCACTTTGGGTTTCAGCTGGCTGTCCCCAGGGAGCTGCTGACCCCTAGGAAGAAGGCTCCCTGGTGGTCCACCATGCCAGCTGTAGTGCTCCACCACGTCCACAGAGAATAAAAGAGAAAGTGGGGTTTTGCTGAACATTAAAAGTGAGCAGTCACAGCTACTCCTCTGTCTCCTTATATCTGCAACGTATTCTTGTTCCTGCCTGGAGCGAAGATAGTCAAGAGAAGCAGCAGAGGCATCTTCCCTGAAAAAAAATATCACTGTGTTCAAACGCTTCCTTTGCTGCCTCCTGCTCCTTCCAGTGAGTAAGTCCAGCTCATGCCAACTGCTGGCTGCATTTCTCATCTGTGGCCACCATCTGTCATGGCAGGAAGGAAGCAGATGTGCAGAGACTTTGGCAGATCTGAGCACATTGGGCACAGAGAGTGTCTGCTTTTGCCAGGAACCAGTTGGTGCATGCTGCAGGACTGGGGTCAACAGGTGCCTGACCACAAGCAGAGTTGTGCACAGCTGGGCAACGTGGCCACTAAACCCCTCTGCTGGTGCGAGGAAAGAGTCCTTTCACTGACCTCCATGGAAGCCACAGCTTTGTGGGTGTCTTCCATCCTTGATTAACACACCCAGCCCCAGACTGGGGCCAGGAGCCAGGCTGTTTCACCTGACCCACACACAAGTTTCCAGACCTTTCTGCATTTCAGTGTCAACACCTGCCCTTTGAGGTTTATTTCATAACAGTTACAAAGGAGTAGTCACTTCCCCAAGCCTTCAGGGTGGCTGCTGTGTGCATCCACAAGGACCAGGCCACCCAAGAGGATCAGCATCATGAGGTGTCTCAGGAAAAGCAAAGAGAACTGCACTGTATAATTTAAGAAAAATATCTAAATTTTCATGAGAAACTTGAAACTGAAAACTGGAAATTAAGAAGTAGTTTGTACAACCACCTTCTATTGATCAAATCACAGAAAAAAAAGTCATGAGTGAGGGCTGTGGGGAAAGCAAACACACACAACACGCCATCCATCTTCATCCTCCAAATAAATATAACAATATGGGAGGTGCAAGAAAACAGTGCAATAATATGCTCTAGTGAAAAATACAAGAGCTAGAAATATTTGTGGGTATGCAGGGAAGCTGTTGAGCATAAGCAATGCAATCATCTGCTAGAGGAGCTGAAAAATGCTTGAGGAGTAAACGTTTTAAAACACTCACTGAAAACAGAGAATACTGCCTTTCTCCGAGGAGAAAACAAGCCATTAATAGTATGCATGAAGGAACACTGCAGAGTTTGCAACTGCCCAATTTTCCTCCTCTGTGTGGTACCCAAATTTTAATTATAAGCTGCTATAACGAACCACAAAAAGCAACCCTGCACTATGCCAGTAACAAAATTATTGATAGAAAAGAGTCTCTGAGTTTGTTTAGAACACTGCTATCTCTAAGTAGCAGGATCTCTCCCTTAGGAAAGGTCAAAGCACTGTTACACAGGGTATTATATATATGTAGGATTTAAAAGCAAATGGTCAGAACTTAGTAGTTTAAATTTCTTTTCTGTGATAAGGATTTATTTTTTCCCTTCCACTGATAAGGGGAAAAACCTTATTAATGAGGCCTCAGTGGTAGTTACACTGCAGCTGCTGTACTGCAAGAGATGTACACTTTTCCCAAGGAGGGTTTAACTGTTCTGTAGATCCATAAAGACATTTCACAGAGAAAGCTTTATTCAGTTGGAGCTTTAAACCTCCTTTGTGAAATGTTGTAGTATTTTGTGAGATATGTGGCCTCTGCTATGCACATGATAGTGGTAGGTTTCTAGGCATGCCAGTTCAAGGGCTTTCTTTTCCAGTTAATTTTTCAATCAATTTAGCTTGTTGGTAGGACTACACACACTTCAGAAAGGAAGCAAAAGAAAAATAACCACTAACTCTGCTTGCTTTCTGCAGAAACAGCTGGATTTGCTGCTGTTGTCTTTACAGAGCTGCTTGGATGCTGGTTTTGGTGGCTTGCAGGTTTACAGCCCTGGAATGCTGCTGGTGGGTTTTTCCTCCTTCATGACAAACATTCTTGTGATGCGGGGGATTCCTATCACAGCTACCATCACCCTCCTAACGCAAATCATTCCTCTGCGTTTGAATGCAGACAGCTGCTGAGCTACAGAAAACATCAATCTGCATCCACAGAATTCTTCACGGAGGTTTTTTTCCTAATGTTGCATTTTTACATGCTTGTACACCCAGCCCTTATGGGGGAGTGAACAAAAGGCCTTTTAAAGGCAGTCTTTCAGAATGCTCCAATTGTGTTCTTAATTGCATCGAAGTACACGTGGGCTTGGCTCTATGCAGACATAGTTTTAGCTGTAGGTTGATTTCAAGCAAGCCTCGGATTTTATACCAAAGTGTTGCATAAAAGCAGGCACAGAAGTAATAATGCATAGCAAGCAATAATTGGATGCAAGAAGTTTAGAGCAGATGTTCCCTTTACTTTGATTCTTGAGGCAGTACAGCAGCAATTTCTTCCTTTGTAACAGACATAAATGATTCAGTGTTAATAAAGTTTCAGCCATGAAGTTTTTCCAGTGAATAGCTGATGAATAAAACAGACGTTGTGAAATGTGGGTCTGAACAAGGGCTTCCAAGTATTCCCCCTCCCCACACAGATCACATTTCAAAATAAATCTGGGTTTTGTCCTTGGACTTAGAGTGGTGGATTTAGAGCACTATTTCTGCTAGCTACTATTCTTTTTCTTTTCTTCCTCTTTTCTCAGAAAATGTATTTGCTTTCCAAAGAGGTGGGGAACTGCAGACCACCTACCTCAGGGTTTCTCACCTGTTGTGTGTGCCCTGAAACAGGCATGCTCTAGCCCTGGGGCAACATCACCACCATTATCTTCATCGGTCCCTAAGGGAAAAACAGGAAAGAGATTTTGCAAGATTGTGCTGCTGGCCAAGAGGAGCCAGACTCAGCTTCATGCTTTCTGCTGATATCCTTACTACAACAGTGGCAACACCCAGTCCACCACGACAGCACACTGCTGTGGGCAGGCTGGGCAGAGATAGTAGCACCCCCTCCCCACCAGCAGTAGCATCAGCAGCTCCCAGCAGCACATCCTGGAAGTCATATAGCAAGCAAGGGGGAAAAGTTCCAGGCTGGCACAGATTCCAGTGCCAGGGCACCTGTCTGCCCCTTTGCACAAGCAGAGCCTGGTAAGGCTTTGCCATCGAAAACCTAGAAAACTTGCAGCTGCAGAAGACACTCAGGCAGTAGCTGGAAAGACAAATACTGGTCCAGAGAGGCAGAGATTTGTGCTGCACTGCCACAGGGGCCCAAAAAGCTTGACAAATGCAGCCTCTCAGCACTTCTGAGCCAGGAGCTTCCCGCCATTTGCTCTCAATCCTATGCCCCAGCTGCAGCTGAACTGGTGTTTTTCTCTCAACACACCACAGCATTATGCAGGAGGAGAAACAAGCAGGGCTTTTTTCGGTTTTATTTTTTTCCTTAGCTACTGCCCAGGGAGCAGCTGTAGGGTGAAAGAGATGCAAGTTCCTCAAAACTCACATTTTCCGAAACATAAACTGCAAAGCAAAAAGCCTTTGCTGGAATAGCTGGTCCCTCCTTGTCTTTTCTCATCAGCTGCCCCTCTACCTGCCCACAGCTCTTTCAGCTCAGCAAAGTATTACAGTGACCCAAGAGAAGCAGGAAGTGAGAACATGAAGAAAATAATGGGACTAATGCTTGAGATGGAGATGGCGAGATACCAGGATGTCATTTCTTGCTTCTAGAGCTGGAGTTAGGTAAGATGAGCTGCTTTTTGGTAATTGCTCCTCAGGGAAGGGCTTAGAAATTACATCCAGAAAACAGAAATCGAGTCCAATGGATTGCACATTTAAAGCCAGGCTTTCCAATTAATGCAGTAGCATGCAACATGTTGCTTTAGATCAGACTATATCCAGTGGACCTCAGCATCCAACGCTGCCGTACTGATTGTGGACAGGATGTAGTTGTGTGGAGGCTTCCTCAAGATCCCTAGTGTCTTTAAAGAACTTCTTCCACAAGTTATCTTCAATCACTCTACTCATATTACAGAGTGATGTGATTTCTTGCAAGGTCAGCATCACACCTTGGCACAGAGGTACAGTGATTACGGATGCTAGTGGCTGCAACATCTACATCTGCACATGAGTATGCTGTATACCACTGAAAGCACCTGGCATTTCTCTGCAGTCCCATTAAACATGGTGCTATCAATCAATCGGTCTCTACCAGGTTGTGTATCATAGGATCACAGAGGTGGAAGAAGTGCAGGGATGAGACCGCAAGACCAACATATTACCACTATATCAGAGTGGAGAAGATCGAGGCACCAGGATGGCTTGCAGCAGCTTTCCTTCTGCCCTGCAACAGCCTTGGCTTCTGATTTAAATAAAAATAAATTTAAAAAAAAGTTTGGATTGCCTAATCACACTCATTTAATAATTGTAATAATTTCTTGAGACAGGCATACAAGACACAAGGCTACTATACCCTGTTGAGACGCACTCTTTCTTCCCATTACCTCAATGCATTTAACCCACTCTCACCAAGGCAGAGTAAGGAGGCTGTGACGTAACTTTTGTCTCCACATATGTACAGAACCAGGATTAGATCCCATTTTGTCTCCTCACTCCGCATCCTCAACAGCCGGAGTCGGCAGACCAGCAGACCACAACAGAGGCAGAGTTACAGAGGGCTGCTGTGCACAGGGGTGCCCACAGGGCCAGCAGCAGCAGAGAGGGTGCCATCCCAAAAATGGCCCTGGCCACAGCCACACCAGCACAGTTGTGCTCTGCACTTCCTCCCCCAGCAAAGTGCCCATTCTTCAGTAGCCTGAGGATTTTGCTCTGTACGAGACACAGCGTTGGCAACAACTGTAGCAGTTGTCCGTGCCCTTCCCTTTGAACTGCGGGAAAGGGACGGGTGCATGCACCCGCCCGGCGAGCGCTAAAGCAGGGTGGGCCGAGGTTAGGTGCTTCTGCTGTGAAAAGGGAAGTGCTGGGTGATCACCAGCCTTTGGCATGCTGACCCTGGGTGACGCTAAACAGTCCTGCTGCACATACAGCAACCAGCGTAGAGAGCACGGGGGACTAGAAACCAGCGTTTCGCAAGGGCTGTGCAGCACTTCAGCTGCCCAACTCAGTCCTGAGTGTTGGTGAAAAAATTCAGCGTTTGCTGATTTGGGGAATAAACACCCAAGCTGGCATCACAAAAGGGGCATTCAACACAGCTGACTCCCAGCTTTGCGAAAAGCAAATGCTTTCCTCCCCGAGGCTATAGATTGTCCCTCTAAGAAGGCACCCACTGCCCCAGACGTGCTGGGAGACCCTCTGGACACGCTGTCCTATGGAGGTGAGAGCTCTCAGTGAGGACTCCCACAGACATACCGAGCCTGTATTCGCTGAGCAAGAACAAGCACAGCTAAGATATGCCCCACCACACATGCTCCCCTCCCTCCCCTCACGCGCCGGAAGGATTATGGGGCCAATACAGGGAACTTCTTGTCCTGCCAGGGCATGAACCTTCTTCTCCCAGTCTCCAGGAGGCACAAAGCAGCTCCGAGCTGTTGCAAGCAGACAGGCTTTGTAGAGAGCTCCCGCAAACATCACTGCTTTTATTTAAAGCAGAAAACACAGGATGTTACAGATGAGTGGAAAAATGTGAACTGCCCCATTGCCTACAGAGCCCTTCAGACTGGAGAATGCTTTTCTGGAAGTCAGAGGGTCTCCAGACAGGATTAGGAAAGCACATAGTGTCTGCTTTAACTTTTTATTTTTGCCCTGCTTGGCTGCAGTTACACCTCTCTGCAACCCACACACAAACACTCCCCCCAGCTAGGATCCTGTACCTTCCCTCCCACTTACCGCTTCCCATAGCCCTTTCATATTTAACTCCTGGGAAGCCTTTTTCAGACTTCTTTTGTCAGCTCCATCGCTTTGAAACACTGGAAAGCTGCCAGCAAGAAGCCTGGCTCAAATTCACCACCGCCAGTGTTGGCAGCAGCTTCCCCAGTCTTCTGCCAGGCTCTGCCCCTCCACAGGAGCCCACAGGCAGCTTTGGCCCAAGCTGGACAGGAGCCACAGCCACCTTTGCCCTTTCTCAGCTTCACATGGACAAATTGTTCCATTTGGTAGTTCAACAGCTTGTACAGCAAATGCTTTATAGCACCACTAGTATTCACAAAATGCCAGAGTCCCCAAAATTCTGACACCAGGTAGAGTTTCCTTACAGAGATTTGGGGAGTGACCATTGAAAAGGTCTCATTTTATTTTCATTTTGATTGCTGTGCAAGACAAAGAAGGCCACAGGTGGTTTTCTTTTCCCCCTAATGTTAGCTAAACAACCACCAGCCATCCTATCTAAAATGCTTATCAAGATAAAACAGGGAAACCTCAGACATTTAGTCTCAGAACACTAGCACTTAAGACTTACTTAAGAATCAACAGGGTTCTTTACTGCTGCTACTTACCTTGCAGTGGCTGGAGACCTAGAAAGCCATGGACATAAGTGAGATGTACTTCACATCAATTCTGTAAAACCAAGTAATCTTCAGTGCTGCTATACTTAATTTATACTCCTTGAAACACCTGGCCCAGAATGCCTTTGAATTTATTGTAACTAGAAACTTTTGACTGGCTCACCCCCAGTGTCAGTGATCACAGAATGATCTGATGAAGAGATGTAGTTACCATTTCTCAACTGCAGTTCCATTTTTTTGCACATCGTAAAATATCTAAGGAATGTATTGAACGACATAGTATTACTCATAGGCTTAAGCACCTGGGTCCTTGATCTTGTGCTTTATAAAAGTGCTCTAAGCTGTGCTGTAATTGCCTATAAATATGCTGCTGATCATGCTTAAAGGGACACTGTCAAGGTTGCCAGGCCTACAGTTTGACTTAGTAAAATGACATCTTAACATAGTTTTATTCTTACTGTTCCTAAATTACTAACCTGTAAACATGCTTCTTTTTTATCAGTCCATCTCCTAGGATTAATAGGGTTTTGGAAGAATGTTCACTTTTAAAGCAATGGCCCAGACACTGAAATAGTGTAATAGGGCTTAATGGTCTCATCCTGACACACAAGTAAAAGCACTTCCCTGAAAGTCCTGTTTTTGCTGATGTGAATGGGTATAACCTCTATTGTCCTTATGGTTTGCAAAAAGGTCACCTCTTGCTGAAGCAACATCTTGTGAGAGAAATCTTCAAGCAGGAGCACAGAGCTGAAGGGATCAGCTCTGGGTAAGTCTGCAGCTGTACAATTATTTTCCATGGTGTCTCTTTGTCAGTTGTAGCCTTGTCCTAGTTGAGCTAAAGGGGAGTGGATGCAAAAAAGAATCAGGCAGCAGAGTTACAAAGCTGGTGAAGAGCCTGCAACTTCATCCTGTGCTCAGCAGTGCTGCTAGAATGAAGAGGGGTGATGGGATGGGGAAATCCCAGGGATGAGAGCCCTTTCTGTACTGTCCCTTTTGTGTGCTGCTCTGTGGTTGGAGCCCAGCAATGGGAGAACTGAAGCCAGCTATTAACAAGGTTTTTTGATCTCAGGCAGAAAGCAGTACTGAGCTTTCTCTTAAGTACAGAATATAAATAGCCAAGGAGTGAAAGGTGGTCTGGGATTATTCCTTATGTGAAAAGCCCAGTTTGTTTCTTGAGCTGAATAACTCAGCTCCCTTCAAGCAGCAGCCCCCGCAGCACACTGTACTCATGGGAAACCTGCAATGCCCCAGTAATCACACCCAGAGGTGAAAAAGTACGGCTCACTGCTGCCAGGGACAATGCAGGACACAGATCTGCTGTGGGAGGGAGAAACTGTAAGTGAAGGCTGAGCTGATGGTGCCATGGTGGCTGTACAGAAAGGCGTTTTTGGAAGAAGTGATGCAGCCTTAGCCCTCCTTCAGTAATCTGCCTAAGTCTGTGCTGCAGCATAAAGCAATGCCGTAAGTGTTCACCTGTCCCCAGCTTAGGCTTCAAGGTTTGAAGACAAAATCTTGAGTTTCCCAAGACATGGACTTACAGCTAGGCTTCACCTTCTTTTATGGCCCAGAAGTGAAAGATCTGCAGCTACCCTAGATGTGAGGCAGTGTATTGGATATATTCATCCATCAGTGTTGTTAGTCACAGTATAGACACTGCCTAAACTCCAGAGACATGAGGGAAGCCCTAGCAATGTATAAAAGAAAACTCAGAACCAAACTCTAAATAATAAAGGAAGGTTTCTGGAGCCTGGGAAAAAGGCATACCTACAGCAGCCTAAGCTGGGAACAGGTGAGCACTTACAGCATTGCTTTATGCTGCAGCTCCTCAGTGAGGTAGGAAGGGTAGGAAAAGTAAAAATATTCCTCAACTTTTTTTTTTTTTTTTCCCCCAATTACAGGAAAGAGAAGAAAGTAAAGGGAAAAAAATTCTCAGGCTGAAGATTCCACAAAGCAGAAAAAGGTAAGTCTAATGTCAGTCTAAGGATTAAGTTACAGCAGTTGGGAGGGTGCTCCCCAACTTGCAGTACACACCCAAGAGAACAGGGCAGCATAGGGGATGTGTCTCTCATTGAGGTGTAGAATTTTAAGAGCTGATGTTCTATTTCGATTTTAAATTCTAAACAAGAGAGAGGAACTTTCTGGACATTCTTTTGAATATAGAAGGAAAGGAAAACAGTGATAAAGTCTGTATCATTCCTTGGTTTGCTAAGAAGAATGAAACAACAATGCATAAGCAATTTTAGCCTCTTGGCTTTTGGGCACTGTCTCTGTTGCTGTTCCTTTGTCTCTCTGGCTCCTTCACACCATATACTAACTTTTTGCTGATAACACGTGAGATCTTGCTGGTTTTCTGTCTGGGGGGAGAGAAGAAAGTGGTATTGGCCTCTCCTGGGCTTTCTTGGTCCAGGGGGGAGGATTGGATTTCTGTATTATTTCTGAATTATATATAATTGTAAACACATGTAAATATATTTTGTATATATACACACGTGCAAATATATTTTGTATATATGCTTGTAAATTTAGCTTGCTGTAAATATATAGCTTTTTATTACTTCCAAGCCATCTGAGCTAGTCTGGTAAATTTTACTGGGGGGCAATTTCCAAACCCTCAACAACAGGCAAGCCTTATAAGGTGTGAAAGTGGAGGTGGACAAGCACTTGAGAAAAGTGTCATGTGCCTAACACCAAATAATGCATTTTGAGGTCTAACAGTTAAAGGCAAACACTTTAAAGTGCAACTTGTATATATTTTAAGAGCTTCTGGAAGCAAGAATAACAGATAAATGAGACCGAAGTCTGTATTTTTAAAAATCCCATGTTTTTTAGGGAAAGCCTGATTTGTTTTGAACTGACTCAATGTTTCTAAATGGTCATCCTTGACAATGGTAAAACTTCTTTTATTTTGTGTAGGTTTATTCCACAGAAATCCAAAAAACACAATAAAGGCAATCTCAACACCCTTTCTTAAATCCATATCAGTTATGTGTTGTGAGTATGCAGAGAGAACCTGACGGAGTAGGAAATGGTAGGGGATTCTTGTAACAATTGTTACGTTGTTTGTACACATATATACCGTAATACAGCCACGAAAACAATTAAGGGAGCAGAAACTCTTTTTTTTTACAAGGAGAGACTGAGGGAGCTGGGACTCTTTAGTTTGGAGAAGAGCAGACTGAGAGTTGACCTCGTTAACGTTTATAAATATGTAAAGGGTGAGTGCCAGAAGGACAGAGCCAGGCTCTTCTTGGTGATGCCCAATGACAGGACAAGGGGCAATGGGTTTGAACTGGCAGTGGGTAGAAGCTGAGGGATAGGCAGTTCCATGGAAACATAAGGAAAAATTTTTACACTGTGAGGGTGACAGAACACTGGAACAGACTGCCCAAGGAGATTGTGGAGTCTCCCTCTCTGGAGATATTCAAGACCTGCCTGAATGCATTCCTGTGTGATCTGGTATAGGTGATCCTGCTCTGGCAAGGGGGTTGGACTAGATGATCTTTTGAGGTCACTCCCATCGCCTGACATTCTGTGATTCTGAAATAAAACCAGAAAAGCAATAGCGACCTTGCAGTTACAAAAATATCTCATGCCCTTAAAAATACATATGTGTGCATTCAGTGTTTACCCAGATTAACAGTATTATTAGGGACTAATACATTATGTAAGCTATATCTTCCATCTGATTTATTGAATTTTTTTCCTGGGCTTCATTTTTCAAAACTTTGGTTGCACCTGACATTTGCCAAGAGAGGAACAGAAGTTCCATGAAAAGGTAAACACCTGGAAAACCAACATCAGGAGTGTGTAAGAACCATGAATTAATTTAATGACAGTGCTTTATAATAGACCATGTACATTTTCCTGCTGCAATGGGTATATACATTCAACAGTTTTATTGTGTGTCAGCGCACATTATTCGGCACAGCTGCTACAGAGGCATCACTGAACTGGTGTTTCTCTTCCATGACAAACACCTATTAAGCAGGCAGAATAAACTCTTCTTGTTACAGCTTCTGACATCACCCTCAAGGCAAGTGGACACAGAACGGCAGTTGCTGAATCGCGTATGAAAATTATAGTTTTATTGTCTATACAGCTGAAGGTTTAACTCAGATTCTTGCTCGAGTCAACTCTGTTATAAAGGAGCGATTCTTTCAGAGAACAAACAAGCACAGTACACCATTGTAATCAAAGGAACAGTCACTATTTATGTATTGGAAAGCTTTATTCACAATAGTGCTAACACTCCAATGCCCCAGAAGCCACTATTTTAGCAGCTGTACAGAAAAAAGCATGACTAACAAGATGCCATACAGAGTCAGATACGGGGTTTTTTGAACACAAATGGAATCATCTCATTTGATACCAGTCAGTTTAAAATGCACGACTGGTAAGTAGGGATCATGTATTTAATGTTTATATAAGAAATTTCTCCACCGTAGCGTTCAAGGACTTCCAGTGTCTCCTGAATCAGATCTCCAATATTTTCACGCTTCTGCTGGCTGTAGTCTATCCCATCACCCGAATTAACTGGTTAATAAAACAAACAAACAAACAAAGGAATTATATTACATTTACTGTTGCGCTGTGAATAATGACATGGGAAATTAAAATTGCTGGTCAGTCACTGTGCCTTTACGAGAAACTTTGCTCTGTGACACAAACCAGGTGAATTGAAAACACGATGGGTTTTGGTATCTCTTTAAGGCCCCACTCCGGTTTTGCCTTAGGATCTCTTCAAAATTTATGTACACATTGCTTCAGTGTCTAAATGAAAATGTTAATAAAAATAAAGAAAACACATTCTCTTATAAAATGAAGATGGACTCTTTCCTACACAGTTAATGTCTTAGGACCATTATTTCTTTGTTTCTAACATTGTTTATTTAGGAAAAAATTCTACTGCCAGCTGCAAAAACACTTATCTACAGAAGGTGACTTAAACTAG
>VWYK01096548.1:0-17677 GCA_013399775.1 Semnornis frantzii
GTTTACCATTTTCCACATAAGATCTCTTGAATCCAGGGATGTCTCCCTCAGTATTTAAGGATTACTTCAGAAATACAAGAATATCCTTTGGCCCTGCTCTAGCACTTTACAACACTAGGGTCATTTTAGGGAACGAACCTCATTAATTAAAAATGAGTTGTACAGAAAGCTGTGCACATTACTAAAAAGAAGTTAGCATGTTTTAAAGGCAGGGTGGTCCTCTACCCTATTTAAGTATATGAAAAGATATGACCCATTATTTCCCAAAAGATATTGCAACGACTTGCTAGTGATTTTCTTTCAAAAGGGAAAAAAAGCCACATACCCCAATCAGTGTTTTGGTTGCGAGCTGTTGTATTACCCAATATTTTCTTTTCCAAGGTATTTTTCATTATGTAAGTGTGCGCTTTCATGAGGTCACAGAAGAACAGTGTGTCTGCCAGAACCTTGTTTTCTTGCATAGGCTGTAATAACATGCTTTCCTCTAAGTTGTATGTACTACAATTCTGAACATTCTATAGGTAAAATAACATTATCTGGTGTTCTTTAGTGCTCCTCCTTACAGGGAGCATGACTTCTCCCTTTCCTCCCTTTCTGAACATTTGTTCTTTATGTCATAGATCAAATTTTCAAACCAGTGGTTGAAGTGTAGATGTGGTAAGAAGCCGCTATCAGACTATGTATTCAGTGCTCATGCCAGTGACTTTTAAAAAAAAAAAAAAAAAAAAAATCAAAAAACCAACACCTTCCAAAACACCAAACAAGCTTCCCTCCTCCTTGTCTGTGGTTTTAGGTAATTTTAAAATTTTATTTATTTATCTATCTTAAGCTTCTGTGCAAATGAGAATGCTTTTAGCTTGCTTTCTTTTTGAACATTATTGTTGGCAGTGACCTGTTTGGTTGAGCTCGTGATTGACTTAATGTCTGTCAACTTTGTACAAATGGAGATTTGAAGCTAGAAATACAGATTCCGTTGCAGCAGTGTGGTTGGCCTTCCAATCAGAAAAGCAGAAAGCTTCTCTTTGAATTCACCATGGAGAATCCTGAAGGGAATCTATAAAATCATTTGCTTNAATCCTGAAGGGAATCTATAAAATCATTTGCTTCGTATAAGCAAATCATTGTGAGGCCACTCTCTTTGAAAGGTCAGAGCAATCAGAGGAGATGTGTGAGGGGGGAAAAAAGCAAATGTCACTCCAGTCTTAAAGAAGGACAGGAAGGATGCTTTGGGAAATTAGATGCCAGTCACTCTTGCCTTGATCACTGGGAAAGTGATTGATCAAATCCTCCTGGAAACCATTTCAAAACATATGAAAAACATGAAGGTGATTGTGAGTAGTCAGCATGGATTTATGAAGGGGAAATCATGCTTAGCCAACTTGAAAGCCTTCAGTGACTAGCTCGGATTAGGGAAGAGCAGTGAGTGTTGTGTACTTGAGTAAGGCTTTCTACACTGCATCCCATTACATCCTTGTAGACAAATTATTGAAGTATATAGTAGGCATGTGAAGTGAACAGTGTACTGTTGAGTGAAAACTGGCCAAACTGCTGGACTCGGAGGACTGGGATCAGTGCCATGAAGTTGAGGTGGACACCAGTCACTAGTGGAGCATCCCAAAGGCTGATACTTGGCTCAGTGCTATTGAACCTGGACAGTGGGACACAACACACCCTCAGCAAGTTGGCAGATGATTTCCAGTGCTGCTTTCCAATCTCGGTCATTCTGTGAGTATATCTGAACTATGTGATCTGTTATGAAAAATTAAGTTACTGCTTTTTTTTCATAATCTAAATTCCAGCTCATTACAAATTGATAGAGGAGAAGCTGGGGGCAGGGGAGTGGTGGGAGCAGGTGTGTTAAAAGAATGTGAAAGATAAAAGAGCACACATGGAATAATGAACAGTGTGAAGAAAGCAGTGAAATACAAAATGTTTGCAGCAAAGGTGGAAGTTTCTGTAATATGTCTTGACAGCAGCGTGAGTGGGATAATATGGTGCCATTTTCTTCTCATGAGAAAAAAGGCAATATGTCCCCCAAAATTTTGGAAGCTCTGTAGTTGTAAAATGAAAGATTTGCTTCTATTGGATTATCAAATTGTAACGAACTTTGAGTATGAAACAATTCTGTAACCACAAAACTGTTTTTATCTTTCTAATAGCAGAAGTCTTGCCTGAATTAGGATCAGTACCGGGTCCAGTGTTTAACATCTTAGTTAGGGATATGGACAGTGGAACACAGTCCAGATGACACTAAGCCATGTGGCCCAGTGGACATGCTGGAGGGAAAGGGTGCCATCCAGAGGGACTTGAACAGACTTGGGCGGGGGTGGGCCTCATAAATTTCAACAAGGTTAGGCTGAAGGTCCTAACCTGGGTTAGAGCAATCCCAAGTACAAATATAAGATGGACAAGGAGTAGCTTGAGAGCCATCCTGAGGAAAAGGATTTGGGGTGTTAGTTAATTGAAAAGTCAACGTGAGCTGGTGATGTGCACTTTCATCTCAGAAGGCGAAGTGTATCCTGGGCTACATCGAGTGTGACCAGCAGCACGAGGAGGGTTGATTCTCTCTTGTGATACCCCACCTGAAGTTCTGCACCCAGTTCTAGTTCCTTCAACAGAAGGAGGACACTGAAATATCAGAGTGGGTTTAAAGGAGGGTCACTAAGATCATCAGAGGGCTGAAGCACCTGTAAATGGGGATGGGCTGAAAGAGCTGGAACTGTTCAGCCTGAGAGAGAGAATGCTTCGGGGAGACCTTATGCAGTCTTCCAGTACCTGAAGAGAGCGTACAAGAAAGCTAAGAGGATTTATTGGAAGGGATTTTTTACAAGGGTTTGTAGTGACAGTTCAAGACAGTATGGCTTAAAGTTTGAGGAGGGTAGATTTAGACTGTATATTAGGAAGAAAAGGGGTTTGAGACAGTGGAACAGGTTGCTCAGGGAGGTCATGGATACCCCCTCCGTGGAGGTGTTCAAAGTGGAATTGGATGAGGCCTTTACTAACCTGATCTCATGAATGATGCAGGGAGTTTGGAAACAGATGATCTTTAGGGTTCCTTTTAACTCAAACCATTCTATAATTCTGTGAAACTTGTGGGTTACAAATACTTTAACTGGTAGGCAGACTATGCTAGATTTCTTTCTTTGCTGTAGCTTTAAACTTGGGTTGTTTTGTGTGTTTTTTTTTGTTTTTTTTTTTTATTAGTCTGGGTCTTAATGGCTTTGCAAGATGACCAGATAGGTGATTATGGTGTTGGAAAGAGTAACCTGTAATCCTTCACTGTTTGCAGGTTAGCTCAGGCATTTCACTACATTGCTAGGCAGTAAACTGTCTGAGATAACTCTTGTATGCAGAAACATAAATACAAATAGAGGTAAGATTTGTTTAGAGGAAAGACCTTCTAGAAACTTCAGATCTAATTCCCATTGTAAAGGTAACAAACCGTACTGTTGAGACAGAAAAAGAATCAACATAACTTTTTGGTTTTGACATGAAAGAGTTGTGGAGAACCAGAAGTTCTTTGATCATAAATGTACCTTTGAAGTAAGCTTAGTCAATAAAAACCCTGCAGTAAGGTTTTGTAAAAACCCTGGAGTATGATTTTAGAAACACTTAGATGCAGTTTGCAGTTTAGGATTGTTGGTTTGGGTTTTTTTAGTACTTAATACCTTGCTAAGATTGTAGTGAAGTTATCACTGTGTAAAATGCTATGGAAGGTAGGAATATAAATGGTTTAAAATATAGGAAGCAGCCTGCTATAGAAAGCAAATGCAGTGATGTGTGAATGATCTATACTTACAATATGGAGGAGAAATTGAAAGGATGAGAAAGCAGTCAACTGAGCAACTTTAAAGCTGAGCAGCTTCGAAGTAGCCTATGAAAAATTCACCTTATAAACAAGCCACACTTATCCCATATAAAAGCTTGCTCTATATGAACTCCCAACTTTATCTGACTGGCTCTGAGAGTGAGATGAAACTTTGGGGTGTTTTTTTCCCAAGTATTGTGTGTTCTGTGTACAAAGGAGGTAAACAGTTACAAAGCCCAGACAACCACTGGAACGTGGGTAGTATTAATTCTGTAGAGTTTTTCTCTTTACCCAGCACAGTAAGAGTTCTGTGTCACTCAATACAAGTAGGGCCATGTGGAAGTCAGAGTACTAGTTAAAAGAAAAACAAAAGTGAAATAGAGGTGTTAAGCAAAGGGGCATGGACTACCTCAAGTGCATGCAAACCAAAGAGTGAATAAGGCAGTTCTGTTCTGTGGAAATATTATAAAGTATGAGATTGCAGCACAGCTGAATGCCTGGCAACCTGAGGAAGATGGTTCAACAAAAAGAATAAGCGAAGACATTACTTGGTGGTTTTATTACCTGTTCAAAGTCTTCTCTTGTGAGGCAGAACTCTAAATTGAAAAAAGTTGGAATTCTATTTGGAATAGCACAGCACAAAAAAAAAAAAAACAAAACCAATTTCAGTGCACACTCTCCTCTTGCCTTTGATCCTGCTCTGATGTGTACACAGCATCCAAAGTCATTCTGACCTATGGACAGAGTAATCTTTCATGTAGCAAAATCCACAGGAAATACATTTCTGCAGGACTGTTTGTTTTATTATGTTTGCTATTACATTTTTGGATGATGTCTTAATGATATTTGACATGTTAAGTTTTCCTGCTAAAATAATGTTTTTGCTTACGATATCCACCTTTTTGCCTTGGAGACTTAGTATAGAAAGTCATGTCTTTCAGCTTGTCCTGATGTTCATTTTTAGGGATTGGGAGAGTTGGCCTGAAAAGTGTAATTTATTTTTTTTTTTCTGTTGAAAGTGTTAGAAAGCCTCTGTATTAGGCCATGTACAGACTTCAATAAGTTACAGTGCCCCAAATTGGCAGTAATTGAGTGACAGCAAAGGAAAGAAATTCTTGGAGCATGTTCAGAGCATAAAAGATGTAATAGTGAGGCCAACAGCTTTCATCAGGCTGAAACAGGGATAAAATATCATGATGGTAACTAGCAGAAGGGCTCTCTGGCATAGATGTGGTATCTTTCTATCTTCTATCTTATCCAAATACTTTCTGTACTTTTAAAATTTCTGAGCATGTGTGCTTTGCTAATTTAGTTTTTTTGTTTTGTTTGGCTGTTACTTGTAATTTTAACAAATTCTGATCCTAATGAGAGTTGCATTTAGATGCTTGGTGGGGTTGGTTTTGTGTGGGTTGTTTGGCTGGTTTTTTTTTTAACAGCTATGAGATCTTCATAAAAAGATAATTAACAGGAAGTATTAAATTCAAGTAGATTTCCTTAATTTTCCAGTGCTTTTTGCTTGTGTTTGTTTATTTAATTAAGAGGAAGGCTTTAATGTTTAATACATGTGGACTTCTGTGGAGCTGGTGTTTGCGGTGGTCTTTAATTGGTAGTTTATTTCCAAGCCCCAAATCAGTTAGAAAATTTTCATTGCATTTAATTGTGAATGCACATCTTTGAATTGAATGAAATAAATTATCTTTAGAAAAGTGCTGGTACTGTCATTTGACTATAGTTGTGTCAACACTCGCACTGTGCTGCAGTACTGTTTAGCATTGTCTTAGTTCAAAGCGAGACAAAAGGAGATAAATTAAAATGCTTCACACAGAGGATTGGATAGGATTGCAAAGTTTGAAAGACTATTCTTAACTACATGCAACAGTACTAAAGCATATAAAATACACAAAAATCCATAGTACACCTCTGCCACACTTCACATAAACCTCCCTCGAACTCAGACCAACACACCCAGGCCTTCCAATGCCCCCCACCTCCACCATGCCTCTCTGCCTCCCCTCCCCAGCCTTCCTGTAGGCCCCCTTCAAATGCTGGAAGGCTACTATAAGGTCTCCTTGAAGGCTTCTCTTCTCCAGGCTGAAGAGTCCCAACTGTATGTAGCCTGTCCTCATAGCGGAACTGCACCAGCCCTCTGATCATCTTCGTGTCCCTCCTGGACTCTCTCCAACAGTTTAATGTCTTTCCTTTGTTGGGGACTCCAGAACTTCATGCAGTGTTCCAGGTAGGGTCTGATGAGAGCACAGTAAAGTGGGAGAATCATTTCCCTTGTCTTGCTGGCCACACTTCTTTTGATGCAACCCAGCACATGGTTGGCTGTCTGTGTTGTGTGCGCGCATTGCTGGCTCATGTTGAGCCAGCAACCCAGATCCCCAGAAGTGCTTTTCCAGACTCTTAGAGTTATCTTTCAAAATACTTTTTACCTGATTTTGTTTTTCTTGATTATTGGGTTACAAACTTCACAGCAAAACATTTTTCACTTACTTGTTTCATGCTTCTTAGGCACTTGTTCAACATACATCTGAAGAAGTTGAATTTCTTTTTATGATTGTGGGATTGAATCCATTCCTGTATCATATAATACTTTGAAGTATAAACCTTCAAAGAATCTTTGCTGAGGCCATGATTGCAAAAGTGAAGTAATTTAGGGATAAGAGTACTTGACTTGGTATTGTTCTTTTAAAGACACACTGTTTATTAAAAATTAAAACCAGTCTTATACTTTATTCAAATTATCTTGGCCAATCACGGGTAGAAATGAGTGGAATGGACGGTTTGAAAATTGGTGGCACAACCATCAACGATGCACAAATATTAGTAGTTAAAAAATGTCAATGGTGTGACTTAATCGCTGTGAACTCTCTGCTGAGTAATATTTTAGTAGCCAAGCTCCTAGGTATGGGATTATCTCAATAAAACCTGGTTAGGATTATACTAGAATGTTAATAAAAGATGGACTAAAATGGACGTTTTTAACAAGGTGAGTCTGTTCATAAATATAAATGGGACTACTGCAAACTTTTAATAAATGGGGGTAGAGGGAAGCAGTGTCTATGCTATAATACTATAGCTAAATCAAGGGGATTTTGGTTATTTGTTGATAGGTGTGGTTAAAATCAGCCTTGAGAAATAGCCTAGTAGCGAAGAATGTGGAATGATAATTCCTACAGACCTAATTTGATGCTAAAAGTAATAAACGCCTGAGATCAGAATGGCTATGCTCTCCAGAAGTACTTATCATAGCAGTGAGGGGGAAAAAAGCTGTAAAACTTAGTGGAAGGAGTTGCTCAGAGCAGCAGAATGCCTTTCCTGCAGCATGAGACTTGATCTCCTCAGTTCCAGACTTCTAGTATGTGGACATTAAGTAATCATTTCCCACTCCTATGAATAACTTGCTGTGAGCAACAGGAATGCTGCCTTTTTTTCAATACAATCATATCTCATCAAGACATAGATTGGTGTAATTTTCATGTTGTTTGCATTTTATTTTCAAAGTAGAAACTGAAATGAGCTCTAAAGTCTTGAGTTTCTCCTTTGAACGAATGCAGACATTTGCGGTATGTTAAGAAGCAGACTGAGACTGCAGTGTTTGTTCAAATGGAGCAATTATTAAAAAAAAAAAAAAAGAAAAAATATCAGAAACTACTTAACTACTTAAACTTTAGCGTGAGCCACAGTGAGAAAAAACAAGATACCATACTGGGATTGTATGAGGTGGAAGATGCTGTGCAAGGTGTGTAAGACTATCGCTCTGCTGCATTTAGCATCAGTGAAGCCTTGGCAGGAGCAGTGGGTCATTTGGAGCGCTCAAGTTCAGAAGAATAGGTGGCCCAAGGCAGAACAGCTAGAGTGCAACAGCAGGAATGATCATCCGGAAATAAACAGCATACTATGGTCTACTGAGCAGAAGAGAGTTCTTTTAATCTAGGTAGTAGGACTGAAAAGATTTGTAGAACTTCACAAGTGTAAGAAGTCCTTGCAGTGAAGAAATAGTTGTCTGATCTTTCTGCTGGTGTATGAGAAATGAGGCAACTTCATTTGTCGTGTTACAAGGAAAGGAAAAACACCAAAATAAAGTGAAATAGGGTAGACTGCCTGAGAATTGTGTAACCTTCATCATCAAAGCCTTTCTGGTCCAGGTGAACAGAAAGCAGTACTGTGTGCCAGATTAGGCAGATGGGTAGAGGTGACTGAAGTTCTTCGTGGATCTACAAACCTGTTGGTATAGGATCTGAGTTATTTTAGCTCCTTTATTTGGAATTAGCCTAATTTGTAGGATTTCTGTTTGCACTTTACAAATATTGATTAAATTTTATGTATCTAAAAATATTTCAGTAAGGCTTTTGTTCTTATTACTGTAGTAGTAGTGATAAAATGCACAAGATCAGGATTTGTCTGGAAGTCACACAAGGAATCTGACAAAGCCAGACCTAGGACAAGATAAGATTTAGTGCTGTAACACGGTCACGAGTTTGTTCTTCCACGGTAATGAATTATTCCTTTGCTGCTCAAGTGGGGCCTTGAGGGAGGGGAGAAAGGCAATTTCTCTTAGATTTCACTGTACAGAGCTGTCATGAAATTTGTTTTGTTGATCTCCAAAGTATTCAGCTGTGCATTGGTGCAGGACTCTTCACATTCGCTCTAGATTCCTAACAGCTTCCTCATTTGCATTTATCCATCAGGAACAAATTATTTCACTTGGTGGTAAAAGTAAATATGCCCTTTTTAGAACAAAAAGGAATGACTTTTAGAAGTCAGTTGCTTGTGATCATAAAGGAAGTTTTAAAGTAGTGTGTTTTCAGACAAAATAAAAACTGCTGAAAGATTTTTCTTCACTTGCTCAACCCAAGTGATTTGAATATGCACTTTAAGCTGTAATTTTCTCTGGATGATTAAACTGAAATTTAACAAATTAAACTCTACTTTGTCCAGATTTCTCCCTTCTGTTTCAAATGCCTGCTTATTTTTCATTGCAAGTAATTTTTTCATGTACAATGAATTGTGCAAAGAGACAAAACTGAGGAGCGGTGTTTTTCTTCAGATGGTGGACTTGAGTTTTGATTTTTGTTGAGTGTTTTTCAGGGAGTCTTCAAAATGCCTATGTTGTAGGAACATCAGTGCTGTCCCTACAGTGATTTCTGGTAAATAGTCATCTGTTGAATTTAAACACTGATTAATGGTCTTGTGTGTAAAATTTTAACTAATGGTATTGTTGCAGCCTACTAAGGAAACAATTTTCAGGAATGGGAGTCTTCAGAATTAGACCACTGATTTAATTTTTTAAAAGAAATCTTTAACTGTGACAGTGTGTCTTTACAGTGATATGCCTATAGAAATGTTTCTGGCTTTTGTAAGAATCTTTTACTTCAAACAGAGCTGTTTCAGTGCAGAGTCTTTGACTCTAGAAAGGGATGAACTGCTGTAAATGCTTATTCCAGATCAATCAAGGATTCTTTTATTTTGTGGCTTATAAAACTCCTTATGGAGTTTCTATATTGCCTATTATTTTAAAAATATTTTCTGTAAATCCCAAGAGAAGAAAAATGTTCTGAGTGTGAATCTACCTGTTGGTACTGATTTTGGTAACCTGTATTGTCTCATACTTTCTTTTACAATCTGTTACCCAGTTTGTACTTGGGATAGAAGGTTTTGGGGGCAGGAGTTGTTACCCAGTGCTCTGCTGATTACTGATCTGGCATAATGGAGTCTTTGTGCGAGTATGACTCCTTGTCCTTATCAAAATCCAATGAATAAAATATCTCAAGGCTAAAACATTGTGAGGAGGATGTGAGCGTTTTTGTAGAGTGTTATCAGCCTGTGAAAATGCAGAGGAGGAAACTGTACTTTTAGGTCCATGTGTTGTTTATCTGAAAAGTTTTAGTGGCTGTGTAATGTATTGTTAACTCTACCCAAAAAATATTTATTAGGCATGTAGTTTATTAACACCCCAGATATGTTGAAGAGAGTTTTTGTAAAAGATACAAATATTTCCTCTCAGTCACAACATAACAATAGAATCACTTATGTGGTGAAATTTTCTTACTTGGTGAGTTGAATTGCTTTGAA
Organism: Semnornis frantzii; assembly: GCA_013399775.1. Taxonomy (NCBI): domain Eukaryota; kingdom Metazoa; phylum Chordata; class Aves; order Piciformes; family Ramphastidae; genus Semnornis; species Semnornis frantzii. The sequence continues at coordinate 9,887 of VWYK01096548.1, forward strand.
CTTGGATGTGAACTCTGAATTTAAAGGTTTTATGCTGCTTGTTTATTACTAGGATGTTTCTAGATACAACCAAAATGGAGTGCAGTGTGAGCTGTGTGCCCACATGCTGCATTTGTTTTATGATAAAGCAGTACTGACACAGTATATGCTTTTATTGAGGGGAAAAGAACCCAAACAGCAGCAGCAATGAGGGGAAGGTGTTAGTGTGGGACAGACACCAGTTGTTCTGCGTTAGCACTTAGCTAAGGCAGCACAAATTGGATCTGTTCTTGCTGTTGGGAAAACCGTGAGATGTATATTACCTTTTAATCATAGTTAGGTTATAACATTTTCTTCTGTCTTTAACCTGCTCTCAGAGAAGAGATGCAATACCTAAAATTGCTTTTATATATTTTGTGTGTGGATTGTACTGCTTCAGAAATCCATGTTTCAGCCTTTCTTAAGCAGTAATGATTTTCTCAAGGAAATATTGTACTGGATTGTTGATGTTTTTTGTACTTTGTTTTACACAGCATTAATATCTTCTAGATAGGTATCAGTTTGTGGTATTTTCTGGTTTTGAGTGTGTTTACACAAGAACCCGATAGGTTCAGGAAGACTGGAGGATTTCCTAGAATGTTTCATAAATCATACTAAGATATTAAGATATATTTTAACTTCTAGATAGTCTCTCTTGCCAAGTTACTTTTTTAATTCAGAGCAGTTTAAGCTGGAGAAGCAAAATAAGAGTCGTGTATTCTCTGAGTTCACAACTCAACAGGAGCTTCTGTTTTGTTCAGTATTTACAGTACGAATGAGGATCTAAGTCACTTCATTTCAAAACAAGTCTAGCATACATTTTCAGCATTAGTTGTGAGTTTCCTGATTTTTTTTTTCCCCCCTCAAAATAAGCACTCTAAGTTTGATTTATATAAAGTGTTAGCATTTGAGGAATCTTCTGACTGCAGATGAGTAGACTTGAGTATGAGAAACCTGATGACAGAAAACATAGGATGAAGTAGAGACAAGTGGTATGCAACCAGCTGAACTCTATCTCAATTTTAAACTCACCTCTGTAGTAAATGATAAGGAAGATAGAGAGAAAAATAAAGGGCAATGATTTCCAAATTTGCAGCTATCTGAATTAGTACATGCTTCTAAATAGGTATACTTGAGATGATTTTTACCTCCATTTCGAAGTCATGTGTTAATGTTTACTCTGTATCTCACTCAGGTATTTTTAAATGTAAAATGTCTGCAAGTGTATATAATAGCCTTGGGCAAAATATGTTGTAGAGCTGACTTCCCAACCATGTGCTGAGGGGTGCAGGTGGTGGGCAGCAATGGGACTGCCTCCCCCCAAAAAGATCTGGGGTGGCTTTGGTAGAAGTCTTGGTGGGTCAGCGACTGCAACTCCTACCAGTTGAGGACAGACACCAGGGTGTCAGTGAGGAAGCATCTTGATGGAGCACAGAGACACGAAAAAGAGAAAAGGAAGATGCTGTCAGGGAGAGCCTGTGTCTGGGTCCTTGCACAGCTTTATGGTGATAGAGAAACTTGTCATTTTTATCAAAATAAAGTTGGTTTAAAACTGACAAAACAAAGCTTAACTAACTTTTCAGAGACTAATGTTTAGGTTTATCGTGGTATATGTATTGTATATTTATTTTTTTTTCCACAGAAACCTGCTAATATTTTAGTTATGGGTGAAGGTCCTGAGCGAGGAAGAGTAAAAATTGGTATGTTTATATCTTTGATAAGTCCCAGTGTAGCATTTAAGTTAGAATGTTCTGAAGGTGCCGTTGTACCACCTAAAGTAGTCACTGTAATACTAGTATGCCTCTGGGCACATTGCCTAAATGCTGTTTTGAGTGACTGGCTTCTTGATATTAGCCCCACCAGTTTTGATGGTGAAATGCTGTAGCCACATCAGTAATATGTGGAAAATGTCATTATATTTTGTTTAAGTGGATGTTTGTGTGGGGTGGGGGATTTTTATATGGGGATAAAGACAGTCAGCTAGGGGGAAAGGAGGAGAAAGAAGTGGGATTTTAAAATGTCCTCCATTTACCCCTGTAATACCATAACATTTATTTTGCCGCTGTGTATAAAATCTAAATAGGGAACTACTCATTGCTGCAAACCTTAAATTTTTGTAATGAAAGCAAAGGTGGCATTTAGCCTACCAAATGTTCTTGAAAGGGTAGACAGGTCCCTTGGAGATCAACACAAGGAATCTTTAAAGTCCAGAAAACATAGTAATCAAGAACTACCTCTAAATACTCAACCTGGGTTGTACCAGAGTAGGAAGGACACAACACATTTCCCACTATTGTAACATCTTGTAGTGGGAGATACTGCTCACAGTGAGAGGATAATTTGTAGAACTTGAGTCATTTAAAAATAAATAAATAAATATTAACTGTAGTCTAACAGTAATAAGTTGTACCAGGCTGTGCTTTAGTGTGGCAATGCTTTGACAGCAGACTGCTAATGCACAGTCTGCTTATATATTATGGTAATGCAACCCTGTTTGAAAGGTTTTTGAAAACTCGTTTTTTCTAAACCTAGTTGATCTTTTTTCACTTCCCTTTGGCTTTCTTTTAAGAGATTATTCTTCGGCATTGTTGCTTTGTACTCTTACTGTTTTGTTTATCTGAATGACATTGTTAATCGCTAGTGTAATGACTCAGGCTAGGATTTTCCTCAAGCGTTCAGTGCTGCTCCGGTTTTCCCCTTGCTCTTTGGAATCCAAGGAGCAAATGGGCCAGGGCTGAACATTTGTGCAGATCCTACCTTGAAAGATTTTAATGCCCTTCTGAGGCTTAAAGTTGACAGCAGAGATTGAGGACTTCTCCATACAAGACAGGTACAATATGGACAGCAGAAGGGCAAGTGTCTTCTGCTTACTCTACCTTACTGTTCACAAAACAGTTGCTTCCAAAATTGAGAATCTAGGTAATTTTCAGGGCACATTTGCTTTTAGCTGTGGTGGTGATATTTGCTGTACCCAACTACTTGCTACTAATTGCACATAGACCACCCATTTATTTCTTAACTTTTAGTTTTGAATTAATTTGGGAATAACTAAGTACAGAACTAAATTTAGTGAGACTCTGTCAATGGGTAGGTGAAAGATTCTGTATTGGGACCACCAGTCCTCTGAGCCATCCATTCCCAGTGGGGGAAGAGGGAGGGGGACCCTGCATTTCTAAATGTCTTGTCAAAATGTAGGGTTTTTTCCCTTAGGGAAATGAGATATTGCAACAGCAGGAAAAGAATGCAGAAGTTCTACTCATACCAAGGGCTTCCACTTTTTCAGTGTAACTAATTTTTCTAAAAATCACATAACCGGTATTTAACTTAAAATAATTTTTATAGGCTTTTTGTGTCATTTTGAGTAATAAACTCATTTTCTGCAAATAATTTTCCTTATTTTTCATAGTTACTAGTGGATTGGTATTTTAATGTAGAAAACTGTAAAATTATTTTCTTTAAATGCATTAAAACAGTAATAAATAGGAATGCATGTGAAAAATAAATATTTAGGATTGTGCAGTCGAGTTAGCCTCATATTTGCACTGCAGTCTTCCCTCAACCAGTGAGCTATAACTGTAGGTCCTCTTCCCTCAGAACAACTCCTTATGTTTCATTTGAGCCCTTCTCAACATGTGTATATCCTTGTACCACAGAGTCCCTTTGTCTTGGGATTTGGGGACTGATGAGTTCAGAAAGTGATTCAGTAAGAGAATGTGCATATTTTAGTCTGCCCATGTTTTTCTGTATCACTTAATTGGTAGTTCAGACAGCTTTTATATTGTTATATTACCAATTCTAAAATAATCACATAATACCACCAAACAGAGTTTTAAAATAATAGCCTAAATGTTATTTCATATTTGTATCTTGATACTGGAAATACATTTGGCAGAAGATAGTAGAGAGGCAGATGCCGTAGGCTTAGCTGCGGCTTTTCTGTGAAGGAAATCTTGCTACAGCTAACTGATGAGGAGGGAGCTTTTGCGATGTGCACGTATGTATTATAAATCATTCTAACCTTCGCAGAACCTACATTTTGTTCACTTTTAAAATGCTGCTTCTCGAAAGACCATCCTCTAATAATGGCATATTTTACCAGAGAGTATCAGGTAAAATGAATGGGGATTTACCAGTGTCCTGAGAAGTGAGTTGATGCGCTTTTTCAGAACAATGGTTAAGTCTTTGTTCTAAATGGCTCACGTTAGTAATGATTTATAATGATATACTTTAGAGGTCATGACATCCAGTATCTTCTACAAAAGCTTTAAGAAAATGTGTTCACACAATTCTTAACTGCTACAGTCTGCATTTGCATTTTATTTAGCAGTGGTGTTAGTGCTAAGAAATAAGCAGTTTATATAAAATAAAGAAAAAGCAAATAAAGATTTTTAAAAAGTGATTTTCCTCAAATTGTAAAGCATCTATTTTTGAATTTTGCAGCTGACATGGGCTTTGCCCGATTATTTAATTCACCTCTGAAGCCTTTAGCAGACTTGGATCCAGTAGTTGTAACGTTCTGGTATCGAGCTCCAGAATTGCTTCTTGGAGCAAGGCATTATACCAAAGCTATTGGTAAGTACAATGGAAAAAATCTACCATTTTTGTTTGTTGTATCAAGTGTACTTTAGTGTTGAAGTATTGATGAAATAGTACTAAGGAGAGTAGCTGAGTTAAAGGTATGTTATTGTTTTTTGAAGTAATATTGAACTTTGACGAATTGTTCAGTTCACTGTGGTTTCTAACAATACATAGGAGTGGAATATTCCTGGGTGCTGGCTCCACATGCCCTACAATCAGTCTAAGTTTATATGGCTTACACATAAGAGTTTGTAAATGCCTTTAGAGGCAATACAAACTATGGATGCATCTTTGAACTGCTAGTAGAATCCATATAATGATGAGACAAGAGTCCATTTGTTTTATTCCAGAGCTTTTTACATAGTGTAATAAAGAGATGTAATAAGGAATGTGCAGAATGGATAATATATTTGCTCCACTGAAAGTGAAGTGTAAAAGTGAGCTCTATTTTAGCCTCAAAGCATAAGCTGGGACAGGAATTATAGTAGTGAGATATGGTCAGTCATGAAACAGGTTAAGCTGTGACCCTGCATCAGGTATATCCAGAATGAAACAAACATGCTAGAATGCAGATGCTGTAAGGATGGCATTAGTTACATCAGCTTAATGTGCATCCTCTTTACTTAATTAATACTTACCAGCTTGAACCTAACAGCTTCAGCGTGGCACAGTTGAGTTAGCTCTGCCAGTCTCTGCCATTGCCGTTTCAGGGGCAAGGGATTGCTGATGACAGGAGCTAGTGGGTGTTGTGGTTGTAGGACAGAGGGGATAGCCCACTAGCAGACTGGAGAGATGTTCACCTGTCATAGGTGTGGACCTACTGGGTGTCCTGGAAGGGGGAGAGATTATGTGGAAGAGGAGTGGAAAGTTTTTCTCTTACTGACTGGGTTTAAAAGATATTTTAAAGCCTAGCAGCTATTTTTGGGGAAATAACTTCCCCTGCCATTTTCTGTTTACTTTGCAACAAATATAGAGTCTATCTGTGGGCATACATGTTGTTGCTGTTGTTTCTGTAACCAGAAGTTCTTTCATCAGACCATGGCCACTATTTTTTTGAAGTCCATGTGAGAAATTCTAATGTTTGTGACTTCAGTGTGTTCATTTACTTTTCTTTTAATACTACATTTCTTTTACAGATTAAATACCTTTCTATGTTCCTTTAAATGGATTTTTTTTTGTTGTTGTGTGCATGTTCCTTCACTGCCATTTTCTTCTGCTTGCAGCATGTGAAACTGCATGAATGGTCATAGCCTTTCGTACATGATTTTTCTGCAGCATAGATAAAAACTGACTGTATACAAACACTGAGTAATGGGGTTATGCTCTCTGCATCATTTGCTTTTGCCCTTGTTCATGACCTTTTCTTGTTCATTCAAGGTTCAGTGTACCATTACTTTATGTAAGTTAAAAGTCACATTTGTATATACTAGAAAAAGAATCAGGAAGACAACTGGAAAAATTCAGTCTATCCAGTTTTGCAGATTGGGGCATAGCAGTTATAAAGATTTGTTTGGATTGCTTTTGTCTGGTTTTGGTTGGTGTGGGTTGTTTTTTTTTTTTAATAAACATTATCTAACAGGTTGGTGAGGCATGTAGGCATGGATTTTCTTCTTGGTCTCTTTCTGCAAGCTTTTATAGGTAGCATTTGGCTTATTTCCATGTCACTGCTTTTCAGCTTGTATTTTTAGGGCGACTAGTATTTCTTAAACCCAATAGCTGATCAGAAAGCACACATCTGTTGGTGGGGATGGTTTGGCAGTGAATGGATGAAATATTGGTTGGCTTCTCTTCATTTGTATTTTATGTAGACAGTTACCCAAATAGTTTCCTTTTGGTTATTTTTTCCTAATTTTCTCAACTATAAATGGTAGCTACATTTAAAAACTCCACAGAAAACTTGTATGATATTCTCTCTGCTCCTCTGTAGTTACTGAATTGTGTACTTATATTGATAGATGAAAGAAGTTAAGGAAGTGTTGCACTTTTACAAAAGAAACTTGAAATTTTCAATGCCAAGGACCTTATCTTTAATAAGCTAAAAACTAACATTCTACCTCACCAAGATGTTTTTTGAAAGATTCATTTGATATTTTTTTTTTCCCTGTTCTCCTTTTTTAAAGATATTTGGGCCATAGGGTGTATATTTGCAGAGCTGCTAACATCAGAGCCAATATTCCATTGTCGACAAGAAGATATCAAAACTAGTAATCCTTATCACCATGACCAGCTGGACAGAATATTCAATGTAATGGGATTTCCTGCAGGTACACACTGTGCTTTTTTTTTTTTCCTACTGTTCAAAGAAAGATATCTGTATTGCTTTCTTTGCATATGAAGGTGGCAGCTGATCAAAGCAACAAAGCTGTTCAAACACAGTCTTTATTTCACAAGTTACGAATCTAGAACCTAACAGTCCTATTAGAGTTTTTTCCCCTATTGTTAAAGGTAGGATTAACTTTACCTATACACATACCAATATTTTATACTTTTAGAAGATCACGTTTAATGATTAAAAATCAGAAGGAATATTTCTGTGCTACTTCAGTAGTGATTTTTAGATTTGGAAAGTGACAGATGATAGCATGAAACCAAGGAAAAAAGTCTATATATTTAATGAGTATTACACAGATGTTTAACTCATGCAAAATTAAACATGACATTTTGGAGCTAGGGGATGATTTTTTGTTTTAATCTATTCATTAATTCCCCAATAGAAAGCTTGCGATATAGATGAAATACCTATTCCAAACTGGAACAAAGAACTGGTTGCATGAACCAAACCAAATTACAGTGTGAATATCACTTGTTGCATTTTCCCCTCAGTGTTGCTCATACCTTGTTTTTCTACAGGCTGCCTTGCATCTTTTCAGTTAATGCTTTGTCTTCTAGTGTTCACATGATTGCAGATGTGAATATTTTTACTTCTCAGTCATCTTTCTCACAGCTTGTGTTCTCAGCTGTTGTCCATTCACTATTAATAATATTTCTCTCTACTGTTTTGATGGACTTTCTTCTTCCTATCATGAGTTTTGTAGAGTTTGTTTGATTGGTTTACAATATTTTAATTAAATTTGCTCTTATTTTTCCATTTGACTTTTCTTTGTCCTGTATGTACTTTATTGCTTTTATACTGCTGTATGAAATTCCTGGAAGTGCTGTCTTTGTATGTCAAGGATTTTTATTTTCTTGAACATC
>VWYK01096555.1:0-17216 GCA_013399775.1 Semnornis frantzii
AGTTGAGGCATAGGATGTTCCATAGAAACGTGAAGAGAAATTTTTTCCCCGTGAAGGTGACAGAATACTGGAACAGGCTGCCCAGGGGGGTTGTGGAGTCTCCCTCTCTGGAGATATTCAAAACCCACCTGGACACATTCCTGTGTGATCAGGTATAGGTGATCCTCCTCTGGCAGGCGGTTGAACTGGATGAGCTTTTGAGGTCCCTCCCAGCCCCTGACATTCTGTGATTATGTGACTCTGTAAAAGTTTGCTAGAAATAACTCAGAGGCAAGAAATAAAACTAAAAGAAAACAATAGCAGTAGCCTAAAGAGACATATTTTTTCCTTCAGGAATGAATTGCCATCTGCTTTTAAAGAGCAACATGTTTTTCCATTGCTGGGAACTACAGTCAAACCCAGGACAATAAAGCAGCAAAGCCACAGGCAAGAGCTGAAGGCAAGTGAAGCTGGCTCACAGACTATCAGTCTAGGTCCCTCTTTTTTATAAGTCTGTGTTTTGGTGATAGCCCAACGGTCCCCTGCTGAGCCAGCAACAGTCTCAAGAAAGGGGAGCTCCTGGTAACTCTGCTGCAAGCAAGGTATCATGGAATCCCAGCCCGGTGGAGGTTGGAAGAGACCCTTGGGATTCAACTTGTTCACTGCCCTGCTAAAGCATGATCACCCAGAGCAGGATGCCCATGATCGAACCTGGGTGGGTTTGGAATTTCCTCAGAGGACTCTTGCAGCACAGGAGGTTCCACCTCAACACAAGAGGGAACTTCCTTACTGTAAGGAGCGCAGAACACAGGAACAGGCTCCCCAGAGAGGCTGTAAAGTCTCCTTCACTGGAGATTTTCAAAGCCCATCTGGATGTGTTCCTCTGCGACCTGAACTAGATTGTCTGGTGCTGCTCTGGCAGGGGGGTTGGACTTTGGATGATCTCTTTGGGTCCCTTCCAACCCGACATCCTGTGAGCCCGTGACCCTGTGACTCCACAACCTCTCTGGACAGTCTGTTCCAGAGCTTTGGCACCCTTGACATATTTCTTTAGGTGGAACTTCCTGGGTTCCAGTTTGTGCCTGTTGCCCCTTGTCCTATCACTGGACACCACTGAAAAGAGCCCAGCCCCATCCTCTTTAGGCCCGGCCTTTGCATATTGTTCAACATTAAGAAGATCCCCTCTTAAGGTGTTTTCCAAGCTGATCAGCCCCAGGGCTCTCAGCCTTTCCTCCTCATAGAGATTCTCCAGTTCCCTCAGCATCTTTGTAGCCTTTGCTGGACTCTCTCCAGTAGTTCCCTGTCTCTCTTTAACTGGGGAGCCCAGAATTGGACACAATAGTCCAGATGTGGCCTCATTAGGACAGAGCAGAGCATAAGGTAGCATGGAAAAGGGAAGGTAAGGGCAACGGAGGGAGCAAACAGCAAAGTCAGTGCTGCCAGTAAATGCAGGAATCTCTTGTGGCATTGGCTAGTTTGGTGAACTGCAGCTGGTTTATAAAAGCTCATGGGCAGTGAGCAGCTCAGCAGAGAAGTGCTTACCCCTGACCCATGTGATGGTCCTGGTGCAGGTTCTTTCTCCAAGAGAAATAACCATTCAAAGGTATGTGGAAGATAAAAGCAAACACAAATGGTCATTTATAGAACCTGGGTGGATGACACCATGAAAATAGTTAATGGAGACGCAGGTAGAAAGGGAAAAAAAAAACGATTTACTGAAATGAGCTGCAAGGTTCCCGCACCTTGCTTCAGCATTTAAGGAATCAAAATGCTCAGCTCCTTGGGCACTACGAAGGAAGAAACTCTCAGGTTTGAGAGGCCAGCTAAATTTAACACCTCGGTGCTGTTTGGTGCTCACTTAGGGGCTCATCCAAATTCCCTCTGGCGTTTTTCCCAAGTTCCTCTGAGGATCACTGTTTGAGTTACTCGGGAAGCAGCTTTGACCGTATCCTCCTGAGCTGTTAATGGGTCTGACCTTTTCGGAAACGCTAATGTCCCTTCAGCAAGATGCATTAAATCTCCTCTGCTTGACGAAACTATTAGCAAATCATTATCTCCCTGAAGGATAAAATGTTCTCTCCCAGATGAGCCAGCCAGGCATACATTTCAGTGCAAACACTGCGCTGTACACCGAACCTTCACGTTTTGCATAAACGTGACAAATGCCAACTGTGCTGTGAATGCAGACAGCACTTCGTCGGTCTCGGCTGTGAAAAGATGTGATGAAAATCAGCCACCTGGAGCAAAAAAACCCCAAACCATCCCATCTGTGACAAAGGCATGAGGAGAACCAGAAATCTCTCAAGTGACTAAAGAGGAGAGCGGGGAGAGGCGATGTAATGCCACAAAGTCGTGCGGTTTGGCACCGCCATGCCAGTGAGCGACTACTCAGACGCGGCCACTGCCCTCCTTCCCGATCTGCCCGAGCACATTCTGCACGTACGAGGTGCTTGTGAGACCAGTGGTAAGCAAAATCCCATGGGAAGTCCTGTGTAGTTAGCTATTTCCTTTCCGGTGATTCATCTCCTTTATCCCAAACACTGACATTTGGAAAACATTCCGAATGCCAGGTATTTCCTCACCTTCCAGCCACCTGTGCCAAACGCAGCCTCGGCGCTGATAACTGTGTGTAGGAAGGTGGTGATCCCGTGTTATCCATATTGGATGGAGGCTCAGTTGCTTTTCCTCACCCACCCACACAAAAATGTTCACGTTTCAACGAGTGACATAAATTAACAGCTGCTGTGCATCCTTTCAAGAGAAACTTCAGAGGTTCATCTGAGGCCTTCATCTTGCTGGGTTTCAGTCTGATGGCACTCATCACTTGGAAAATTGCATTTGCCTCTAACAGCATAGCCTGGTGTGGAGCTAAGCAGAAAGCTCTCAGAAGGGCAGGCCATCCAGCAGGCAGGCCAGAGTCATCCCAGCCACAGATGCCTTAACTACCAAACTCTATTTCCACATCACACATTTCAGATGACACATAAGCATTTTGGGGTGGTATTTTAGAAGGCCAAAATCTGAGGGCTCGGTCACAAGGCATGATGTGTTGAGCACCTTCACAGCTCTGAATTCAATGGGAATTGAATGCCCTGCACCTAAGCATACAAGGAACAGAGACTAACAAGGGGAGATTCAGACTAGCGATAAGGAAGAAAGTCTTAATGCTGAGGGTGATGAAACATTGGCCCAGGTTGCCCAGAGAAGTGGCAGATGCCCCATCCCTAGGAACATTCCAGGTCAGATCGGATGGGACTCTGAGCAACCTGATCAAGAAGTCCCTGCTCACTTGCAGAGGGGTTGGACTAGATGACCTTTAAAGGTCACTCCCAACACCAAGCATTCTATGATTGCCATTTTCTTTTCTTTTCTTCCCCCCCCCCTTTTTTTTTTTTTTTTTGTTTTTGTTTGTTTGTTTGTTTGTTTTTGATGCCTTCACTTCTAAAAGCCTCTGTCTCTGTTTAGGCTACTATACAGGATTGGACTCATTGCCTTTAAAATGTTAAGCAGAAAGCTTTTCTCTTAAGTTTGGAAGATCTTTTCCTTCACATAAAGTTACATGTAAAGATAACACATCCTAATTTGTCCTTTTTTCCCCATATGTCTAAGACCTCTGTCACCTTTACTGGTGCTGCTCTTTAGTGAAGAGCAAACTTTTCCCAACCTCTTCCAAAGACTCTTTACCCTCCTGAACAGCTACTTCTTTTGTAGTTGGTACTATAAGAAAGGAGTTTGGGGAAGTTTTGGTTGTTTGCAGTGCTTTTTTATTAGTTTGCAGCTTAAATATCTCAGTATCTGGTAAGCAAACACGTGTATGTTTTGGAATGCATGTTTTAAGAGTCAAAGGTTTTAGTTGATTTGTTTCAGTGTGCTGCTGCAAAGATACTTCTTGGCATCAAACATGCTCTCATTTCAGCCAGAGCAAAATTCATTGGCTTGCTTTTTTTTCCCCTCTCCATCCTCTGTGTTCCCATTGAGAGTTATTGCAAAGTGAGAAAGATATTTTTTACATTAACTATTCTGCTTTGACTCAGAAGCAGTGAAAGATTTACAGGTTCCCAGATTCCCTCTTTACTACTGTGTCCTGTAAGCATGGAAACTGATAATACTATAGAAACAATGCCAGCCTCTGCTTTCAGCATGACCTGCTTTCCACCAGTTTAAAAGCACTCAGTCTCACTAGTTTACTTTTATAACCACACTTGTCTTAAGAATATTGTCATCATGTCCAGAATATTTAATTTTTCATTACTAACCAACTTCAAACTCAAAATAACTCACCGCTAGATTTCAGTTTCTGCCTAAAACCTCCCTGTCTGCTACTGCCTTCTAAACTCTAACAAAACCATAATCTGACTTGGGCTCAGGCAGCAAAAGAAGGTCCTTACTCTAGAAGGTTTATTTCCCTTTTTATCATCTAATTTCTGGAACAGAATATTTCTGCAGCAGAGAAACACTGTCTTCATCCCTTGCTTGTCCCTTTTTGCAGAGTAAACTCCAAGGATTTGAAAACAGACACAGCCTTTCCACTTAACTGTTAAGGCAAATGATACAATCTTCTTTTTAACCCACAGAGGTCTAATAAAGACACCAGCCTTTGCATCTACAAAGGGCAGTGTCCTTCTTCTAGGACAAGACACATTCCAAGCACAACCCTTTTTCCTTTCTCCTTGAGACAATGTATAATTTAAAAGTTCAGGACAAGCAATTTCCTACCAGAGACTCGACATGATTTTGTTCCTGCTGGCACTAGGAAGTGCATTTAGACTACTGGTGTTTTTTATTACAGCAGAGAGTAGCCAATAATTAATGAAAACCTCATCTGAACCCCCAAATCAAGAAACCTGAGCACCTGAGTCTGCAAAAGATCCATCTTTCCTACAGCAAGCTGGACTGCAGTAGCATCATGAAAGCAAATAAACAAGACCAAAGGAACTCACACTGCTTGCATTTCAAAGCACTGCTTTTAAATACTTCTGGATCTTTAATTAATCACATTTTATAGAAAGCACAGTGAGAATTTCAATAGATGAAACCTCTCAGCAGGAAGGATTGAAAGGAAAATGCTCTAGGCAAAAGTTATGATCAAACTGAACAATCCTCAAATGGAGATATCTCAATTATATAAAATCATTTTAAAAAGTTATTAATTTTTTAAAAGTTGGATTTCCTGCAATTTTGCCCAAAGCAAAATGCATGAACACTATGATAAACCTTATGAAGGTATCAATGCAGCATAATGCTTGTTCTAACCACTTCTATTACTGTCATGGAGCAGAGATTTCTCTTCCACGCCTACCAGTGCTCCCTGCTAACACTACAGCATCTGAAGGTGCCAGCAGGCAGAGCACAGGTTCCTGCTTAACTATGCCAGGTGTCAGCTGCTTGGGCATGGTCTTCACCACAAATTTCCTAGGAAAGACAAGAGCAGCTCTGAGTGCTCCTCCACACAGGTGAAACTTGCTGGCCTGAAAGGGCCAAGAAGCCACCTGGTTACTGCAGAGCTTCCCAGGCCAGCCCTGTGACTGGCTCAGTCACACCAGCTCAGCTAAAAAGAGGCTGAGGTGGTCCTAGGAAGTGGTAGATGCCTTCAGGGCAGAGATGCAGGCAAAGAAGTTGCCTTGGAGGAAGGAATGATTCTTGATGACAACACCAGCTCTGAGACCAAGCCTTGCTATTTAGAAGCTTCTAAAACCAATTTCTTCCTTTCCTGATTTACAGATGCTGAAGTATGCCTGAAGAAAAGTTTCAAGCACTGCTTACTCAAGCACTACTTCAGAAGGGCATAGAAATTAAGATCAGACTCAAATATTTCTAGAAAGATGAGGTTTTGTTTAATCCATACTATTAGCATAATAAAGGCTAACTCTACAGACATTGATTCTCTAATGCACTTTTTTCTTTCCCCCTCTTTTTCACATCAATCTTCCCTTACACAGGAGAGAGGAAACTGTAATTTGCCCACATGTATGATCTTCCATCTTCTCTCACACAAAACAGTGGGATTTTGAGACATCTTTAAAGGTAGTGATTACGAGAACCATCCATACAGCAGGTGAATAGAGATAAGTGCTCATAAGTGATGCCAGGCAGAGAGATACAAATATCTGATCTGCAAAAAGGCCAAGCTGGAAGCCAGATGCCCACTGAACTACCCACTTTACTTGCTGTTTATTCAGCTCATGTTGAGATGATTCAATGCATCGTTACACGCAGCTCCCTATTCACACAGCATCTTCCAGTCACAACCCCCAGCATTTTCCATTTCTTTTTCTAAACAAAGGGCAGAACAGTGGAATGGGAACTTGCCATTCAACAGCGGAAACTATTTGTAAAGCTGGGAAGCTGGAGACACTAGGAAGAAAAGGCTTTAATGAAACTGGCCACTGTGCGTGCCAACTGTCAGGACTTTTTATATATTCTTCCAGGGAACACTGACTGAGGCTTTTTTTGTATTTACTCTTTACATCCCTGTGATTAGAATTCCTTGAATGGTGCAAAAAGAACCAAATTCACTAGAAATGCTGTATTAGAAACAGGCAGGCTTTATTTCCCCTGCAACTAGTCTGTAGCTGCACTCATTGACCCATTAACTTATTTTTGGTTCTGTACAAAACCAGCACCAAGACATTTGCGTCTCATTATCAACCAGGCACAGGAATTCACCACTAGAGCCTCAGTTGATCCAGATCCAAAGGAAATCCCCATATGCTTGGAGTTTCAGAAACACAAGCATTACAATCGTTGCCTGGTAAGAAGATGGTTTCCATATACAACAAAAGATATGTTTATATTTATGTTCTTTGGAGGAGTGTAGCTCAGCCAGAGACAGATAAATTTCCCCAGGGCAACAGAAATCACATCACTGGCACCCAGGTAAAAACACAGTACCTTTTCAAGACACAGCTTCAAAGCCTGGAGGCAATGGAGCTGTGACAGTGACCTGAGCTAGATTCTAAGGTGCTGCTCTGGCAGGGAGGTTGGACTTGATGATCTATGGAGGTCCCTTCCAACCCCTAACATCCTGCGATAGTTTTCCAGACCAACATTAAAACCTGCAATCCTTTATATTATTGCTTTTTTTTTTTTTCATTCTGAGATCCCAGACTGTGCCACAGAAAGATGTGCTATGCAGCTTTCATTCATTTCTTCCCACAGCACAGTTTGTCCTGTGCTGTGGAAGAGGAGGAAAGCTCTTGTGGGTTTGACTTTGGTGTCTGCCGTTGACACAGCTTCCCGGAATGAGCCTGGAAGACAGCCCAGACACTGCTGATGCATACGGCAAGGTCTGACCCCATCCTTTGGGCTAGGAGCACTCACAGCAGTGCCCTCACCAGCCAGAGGTTACTGGTAGGCAATGCAGAATTTTACATCATGCCAGCATTTAAGGGACAGTTGAAAGAGCAAAAGTCTTGCCTGGGAGCATACCCAGTGACCAGTCAGTCAAGCAGGGCCTTCATTATTGTAAGATTTCACACCAGTACTCCACAGCCACCACCCCTTTTGGACCTGGATAAAAGCTTAGCTTATTACCCTGCCCTTGCAAAGGGCACAAAGAAAGATGAGGGAGTAGAGACAAGCATGTCACACTTTCCACTCCGCTGTGGAAAAAGGGGAAGGTAAGTGTAGGTAACGATGGTGCGATAACACTACACTAGGACTGGCTACAGGAAGGGGGAAAGTTTAATTCTGCTATTTCATACCTTTCAAGAGCTTGAATTGGCAACCTTAATAACATTCTTTGAATTTTTGAAGTAATAGAATTACTTTTGACTAATCAAAATGAGGAAAGAATGAAGTATCCTTTCATGAGACACTGACATGAATAATACTCAGGTAGCAGTGGTGACCACTAACGTACAAATGCTTATTGTAACTGCCAGGCAGCAGCATCTGAAAATGTTTCTCCTACCCAGGACAGCAAATAATTGTCTAAAGTCCATTGTCAGAAGCTGACTAACTAACAGCAAAGAGCTAGAACAATAAGTGCTCCTGTGAGGTCTTGATCACACAGAAGAGGAAAAAATTATCTTCACAGTGAGCAGTGACTTCCCTTGCAATTCCCCTACGCTGTCTCATAACTTCAGTCTCTCCTCTCTTCATCTGAGGTCACAATCTTAAATGCAAAAGGTCTCTGGGGATGTGGGGAGACCCAAGTGAACTGCCTGGACAATCTAAGGGCGTTTGCTCACACATTCATCACATCCCTCCACTCCTCCTGGCCATTCATGATCATACTGAGGCTCACCCTAGAAAAGGCTCTTCCCCTGGCAACAATCCTCTGATAGAGATCTTGCAGGAAAACAGCCCCCAGTTGTAATTCTGCTTTCTGAGCAGAAACACAGAGATCTATCAAACATTCAGAATTCACCAGCACCACCACTTTGGGAAGACTCAACAATGGGATGATTTCAACCTAAAAAGAAAAGTTTTGTGCACTGATCTCATGGCCATCACCATTGAAAAAGTTTTACCTCTGCTCCTGAGTATTTCTGTGTGTGCTGAACCAGCTCTGCTAAACAGACTTCCTCACTGACTGGCATGGACCGAAACTGAAGCTTGAAGATCTCCCCACGAGTGGCTGCATCCGGCAAGGGCACGTAGATAATTCTGTCTATTCGTCCCGGTCTCAGCAAGGCCTGCAAGAGAAGCAGCACAGGGAAAGTTACAGCACAGGGTCCATCATATCAAGAAAGTAAAAAACACAAGTCAATTAAAAACAACAATGCTGCCAAATAACCAACCATGTCAGGAAATGCAAGCTGCAGAACAATCGAGGTATGTGCAAGAGGGGCTACTCTGTGCTACGATGGATCCGTCACTGCAAAGACAGCGAGGCTACTCAGCCTGACAAATGTCAGTTCCTGGAGTAAAGGCATCATAAAGGAATAAAGAAAACACAGTCACTTTCTTAAAATAATAATTTTGGGCTTGCTGCAAGGTGTGCTGGAATGTTAGGACTTGGCAGAAAGACGGGTGGCAATGGACACATCCCATGTTCAGATCTTTGACTGAGACAGTGGAGAAAAAAAACATTTTTGAAGTGAAGTTTACATTCTGGATTCATGTTGCCTTATCCCAAATGATTAGAGCTGCACACACTTACAGAAGAGAGATTACTCCGGGGGTTCTTTTACACAAGACAAGGTAACAACAGACCAAGACCAGTGATGCTCAGCTTCAGAAAGAGAAAAAAACCCAGACTTGCACTGTGGTTAATACATTTTAGCACCAGCTTGAGGTTGTTGGAAAAACTCTAGGTTTTCCTTCTCTGAGAATTCAACATGAATACATCTACAAGCTAAGGCCTTCATCGTGCAGCTTCACACACATATATTGGTGTTTGCACTCTGTTTCCCCAGGGTTACACAGGTCATAGATACACTGGGGAGGTGGGAGGGTGACAGTGCAAACTCTGGGTAGCAGTGACAGGCAACACGAAGGGACAATGGCCACAAAGAGCGGCGTGCAGGATTCAGACTGGACAGGAGGAAGAAGTCTCTAGAACAGACAGAGAGCCTTGAGCAGGTCATGGTGTAGGCTGTGGAAACTGCCCTCAGATGTTTTGCAGCTCAGCCAAATGAAGCCAAGCCTTCCCTGAGCTGGTGCTGGTGACAGTTTCATGTTGTGTTGGAGAGGGACTTCATGGCCTCTGGAAGGCTGCTCCAAGAAGTATTTCTGTGACTCTGTGCTTTCCAAATGGGTCAAAAAGTAAACACTATCTATATATGAAATAATTATAGTCAACACAGAGCAGAAGCCATGCTTTTATATTTTTGAGAAGAAAGAATGTTCCACTCTCTATATTTCTAAAAACCTCCAAGAGTTTTGAAAGTTGTCTAGAGTAAAAAGGTAAAAACCCACCCAGCATTTCTTAATTGACATCTGAAAGAATAAGCAAACCTGTGCACAGCAAATGCATGTAAATGGCATTTAAACTATTTTTAAAAAACTGAACAATGTTTCTAAGATTCAGCATGTAACCTAAATTGTTTTTATGTTATGGTTCTCCCTTGGGCAGAGTAGTTTGAGTTCCAGATGACTAGAGATACTGCATGGCTGTCCTAGGCTGTCAGCCAATAAGTCTTTTCCCAGCCTGATCATGTCAGTGAAAGTCATTCTGAAAAAATAGTAGGAAAGAGCTTTCCTTCCTGCACAGCATTGATCAAGGTAACACCCTTCCTAGAGTTGCTTTAAAAAGACTGTTGTGGTGCTTCAGAGTGGAAAAATGTATCCTGAATGTTAAGAGATGTCTTGTTATTTTTAAAACAGAACATGAAAACGCTCAGCAGAAAGAGCACTGCGCTGGGGTGCACTGCACGGAGCTATATAAGGAAGGCTGTACCGGGAAGGCTAAAGGTCCCTCACATCCAGGCTGGTACCCTTGCTCCCTGCATCAGCCAATGCTGGATCCCTACAAAAGAGAGCAAGAAGCAAGCCAGCCACTGGTATTTCCTCAGCAGACTGTGCTGCTTTCCACAGGACCCTTGATATATCCACCAAGGAACTCACCCCACTGATGGCAACTCAACCATGTGTAATTCCAAGTCTCACTCATGTGGGTATCAGGATATTGCCAATTTTTGCCAACATACTTGAAAGAGAAATTTGCATGTTTCAAGACTAGGCTTGGAGGGAGAGGAATTATACTGCAATTGTGTTCTGCATGCTGTTAAGGAAGTGCCCATAGCTAATTCTATTATTTAGAAGAAACAAGAAATGTTCACATGAGTATGGTGTGTGCCTCTTAAATCAAGGCAGGTTTCGTCAGGATGCTTAGCTAATTAGAATGTTTTCTAGAGCAAGCTTAGCTTCACACTGCTGAGTGGCTGTGGTTGTTGTGCAAGTGGGACAGGAAAAAAGCTTGAAGCCAGTCAGCTGGGAGCAAGCACTCTCCTGTGTTGCCTCAATTTTCAGTTCTGAGGTTCAGTCTTCTAACACAATGGAGCAGCCATGCTCGCAAAGCACAACTGCAGATGTTAAGAGTGAATGTATGTTTTGTGCCCCGTTAAGAAAAATTCTGTTTCCTTCGGTTTGTCCCAAATGCTTTGCGTTTTATATATAGTCATAGTTGGAGGCCCAAGTTTTAAACAGGCTATCATTACTTTTTGCTACAATCAAGCCCAGGGACCTTATCCAAGACAGCCAGATGTGCTGGGAACCGTACAAAAAAAGCACAAGTCAGTCTCTGCAGGACTTGCTGCTTAAACAGACATAGACAAAAAGAGAGCAGAGAAAATATTCTGTAACCTCACTTGAGAGAAGAGTCAGATTCCCTCCAGCTCCCCCAGAGAGAAAAGCAGATTGAACTCTGAGTTGGTCTTCACTAGCCCTCCTGACAGTTCAACCAGATGGGAAACGAGTGACCCTAGGCACAGCCACGCTGCTCCTTACTCTGCTGTCACCACCTCTGTCCCTTTGGCAAGGCACCAGCCCCCTCCCCTCTATGCTCTTGAGGAACTTAAAGCAGAAGGAGAGAGTGAGGAAGGGGCCTGCCTTGACCCGTTCTGTGTTACTGGAAGGCAAATCCCCAGTGAGAGGCCGTAGGTGGGCTGCAGAGCTGTTCTGCTGCTCATTGGTCTGAAGGCAACGAGAGTGCAATAGCAAGTCAAGGCCATTCTCATTTGCAGGACACAGTGTTGCTCTCTCAGGCTTTTGTTCTCTGCACATACTTCTCATGGTAATATTTTTCCTCTTTGGCCAACATATTTCAGGACTCAGAACTGAGCTGCACGTATTGGTTAGCAATAAGGGAATAAGATACCCCTCTTGATGTTTTTGCACACTGGTTTCCTCTGGAGGAAAATGAGATTGCTCTAAGTTGCTTAGAGAAGCCTACTGTTGTACTTGAGGTGGACACCTGCAGCAGTGGTGTCAGCTTTAACACCGAGGCCCAGGTCATGCATAGTTCTGCTGCTGCCAGCAGCACGGAGTTTGATGGATGCTGGTGCCCCTTTTTTCTCAATGCCACTTTTCTTACACACCTAGAAGCTATTTCTCTTCTCAGTAGGGTGTTGTATGATGCAAGTTTCCCCACAAAGAAGGATTTGGGGGTAGTTGCTCCATGCAAGCCATGAATTTCACAGGCCATTCCAGGAGATGGAGCTTCAGTCTTGCAATCTGCACTTTGAAATCTGCGAGGAGAACGATAAGAGTTCCAAGGTCGCCTTTGGACCAGCACCGCTGCTTATGGAGTGCACTGGGATCTGGAGTGGCCCACTGGTGAGGCAGGAGGTGAAGGCACCTAGACTGATCCTCACTGCTGAGCTGGAGGAGGAGGAGGAATTCAGCAGGAGAAGGCGGTTGCTTGCAGGAGAGGCAGGTGGGGGAGGGTGAAGAGTTGAAGTCGGGCTGCAGGTTCAGGCAGATATGAGCTGCCGGGAGTACAAAATTAACCGCTCGCGGCTGGGAGATGCAGAACTGATTTGAGGCTAAGAGCACACAGAAGGTGGGAAGTTGATGGGGCCAAAATTAATTGATGTGTTGCAGAGCTACATAATTCACTGATGTTGAGATGTGAGGGTTGCATAATTTATGTAGGCCAGGAAGGGCACAAAATTAAGTAATTGGGGTTTTGGTAGAAACCAGAATCCTTCATACCATTAAGCAATTCTTATGCAAGTTTAGGTGATTTTTGTTGTTGTTACCACAACAGGTATGAAAGGGGTCTAAGTGCACATGCACTGGAAGTTCCTAGTGGTACACAGATAAATATTCTACAGGGGAGCACTAGGAAAATGGGATAAAGCAGCACATAATATCATCAATAGCCAAAACACATTTTCATTAAAAACTCTTTCCTTTTGGAAAAGAAATGCTCCAGTTCTTCAATAATTAAAATATACTTCAAAATATATCACTGGAAGAGATAGCTTGCTCAAAAATGTGTATTTTGAGTGCAATTATGAAGATAATTATTTCATGAAAGAAAACATAGATAAGTAAAACCAGGTAAGTATTTGTGGTTCCTGTTAAGAACGGACTAGGATTAACTTTAGGGCTTGACTAATTTTCTTCCTACTGATGTAATTCTCCAGCCATTGCCCAACCCATCAAAATAACTCTTAAACAAAACTCTTATAACAAAAGGTCATAAACAGTGCAAAAGTTAACCTGACTTTAGAAAAAAATACATATAATAATTAAAAAAAAAAAAAGGTGGCAAACTGAAAAAAAATTCATTACCAAATTGTAGCTTGCATAGCAAAACATAAGCTGTCCAGTAAGTACTATGTTGAGATGTGTAAGAGGAAGCAAATGCATTCAGCAGGTAACCAAACTCATCTGGAGAATCAATGTTACTGCATGTTCTCTGCTGCAATCAATCTCCAAGAGCAGAAACAGATTTTTATACCAAATTTAAGACATTTTCAAGCAAATATATTTCTTTTAATGCAGAGCCTAAAAAACACAAGGAAAAGTTGAATCCTGCCTCTGGAGTCCGCTGGGATTAGACCACAGATGAAAATGAGAGGGCTGGAAGCAGAAACAGAACAATCTGTTTCCTTTGCAATTAATTCCTTCCAATTTAAATTAACAACTGCAGTTTATGAGCCCTGGTTGTGGTCCCTACTTACACAGGCTCCCAAACACCAGAGCTGCTCTGTATCTTGTAATCTGATTTGGCAATGCAAATATTTTTACTTTCACCACTACGGTGTTTGAACATATCTAAAGCATTTTCAAGTCAGTCATACTCATTCCTCCTGCAGCCTGTGCAAGCAAAAACTGCTTGTGAGATCCTTCAAATGTTTCTACCCGTGTTGGGACAGATGCAAACATGGAAAGTATTAAGGTAAAAGGCTAAGGAAGTGAATTTGTAACAAGCATAAAAAGGTTTTCTTGTGCCATTACATTTATCTCTTGCAGGAGTGAAATCAGCTCCCACAGAGGTGTTTCTCCTACACTTCTGAGGCTCACCTCGGTACCTGGTATGTTCATTCCCACTCTGTGCCAGAGTAGGTCATGCTTGCAATGCAACAGCCCAGGAAGTACTTGGTAGTTTAGGATCTTTGAAAGCTTCAAGTACAGGAAACTCATCCATCTTGTCTGCCCGACAGGCTACTGGAGTCTTTTTGCAACCATGGAATAACTACCAAAATTAGAAGGTGCTGAGGGGAAAAGACAGATTTAGAGTACCACTATTAAGGACCTCAACTTCACAGTCCAGTGGAGAGCTAAGTTCTATTCTTCCACCAAGTTTTTACGCCCCCCCCCTCATCTGGCATGAGCTGTCTCAGGAGGCAACCTCAGCTTCCTCTGTTTCAGGTGACAGGCTTATTTGCTGTGTCACAAGGCTGCAGTCATGTAATTACAGGCTCTTGAATCAAGCAATACTGCTTTTTTTCTTGCCAAGAGCCCCTTTCCTTACACTCTTCTTTCTCCCCACCTTCTTCCTTCTGTGCCAACGTCTGTCACCACCATCAGCACATGCCAACATCTCTAAACAGTTCCCCTCTTTGATGACTTGTTTGCTGGTCACCACCCTTGTACTTCTCCCAAGATCTGTGCAGATTACTCCCTGTTGTCGTTACACAACACTTACAATTCCTCTCGGGGTGGAGCAGTTTGCTTCTTCAGCCTGTAGTAGATCCACTACTTTGAAAAATGCATTTGCAAACATCACTTTATTAGACATTACTGGAAATTTGCTCCTACAAAATACCGCAGCCTCCTATCGTCAGCCCCTGCGCAAAGACTTCACCTTCCACTTAGATTTCTGTACAGCCTTTCCATCGTGTCAGTCTTGCTCAAGACCTGGAGCATTGTGCAAGCTGACAAGAAAAGACATGATAGGTCTGACAGCAGGTGTTGGGGAAGAATGCGCGCTATCGAGTGGCAGCGAGCACAGCGGGAACGTTTGGCTCAGGCATCAGCCTGAGTGCTAATTAAAGGCAGAGAGCAAACACGTGACTTGCTACGCCGACGAGCAGCAGACTTCAACAGGGAGACAGTTTATAACATCTGGGTCCAAAGCAAGATGAAGCGATACAGAGAGTTAACCACCTGAAGAATAAGAATGCAATCATCGATCTCTCCTCCACTGCTAAGCAGTTCCTGCTTGTGTAGGATTCCTCTGCTCCCTTGGCTTATCCTCCAGGTCTACTACCATTAGTCAATCCTCTTCCCTCAACCACGGATTTGTACTCATTTCCAGTTCATCTCACCAACAGAGGGAAACTTTCCCATGGAATTAAATGTATCTTCTGGAATTGCTCCCTTTGTTGGCTACTGAGAGGAACTAACACCTTCAGATATCACTACGATCACTCTCACAGTGAAACACATAGTTCTAATATGCAGGAAAATAACAAACTTATCCTTCCTTATTAAATGAAACCCAGGGGAAGAACTGCCTTGACTCAAGAGGAACCACTGGTGTGACTTGCTTGAGTGACATACTCAGCTTCTGCATGTTTCACAGTAAGCCCCTCATTTCCCTCATGGTGGTGCTTATAAGCAGATATGAGCATTTAAATAATTAAGTTGTAACAGGCAATGCTACAAGTGCTTCAGGAAAGCCAAAATTCCCAGGGTTGATGTGAAAGCATAGCAAGCCTCCACATGGTCAAGGCATTCAGAATCACTTTTGATTTCATTTCCTTCCCCTGACATCTGCTGTCAAGCATGGATGAGGTCCCACTATGGGCTGAGTCCCTAACCACTACCACCATGTAGTGCTCACCACAGGGCTGGTTGGTATGCTCCAGCACCCACCGTGTTGCATCTGCACCACAGCCCTCACCTCGCTGTCAAGCCATGGGATTTCACGCTGCCCCTGCCTATACAGCTCAGGGAAGAGGCTGCTCGGCCCTCCTGCCTCCTCCTAAGCTCACATCCTATGGTCCTTTCTGCACCAGCCACGGTCACCATCTATCCACCATCTAAAGAAACTGCCTGGGGATGCAGAAGCAGACAAACCCTGCAAAAAAGCCAGGCTTCTCTTTCCAAATCTGCACAAAGCTGGATGCAGCTACATTTCCCCATTTTTAAAATCAGAGTATTATCATTGTCCCAAGCACTGCAGATCCCAGTCCTGCCACTGAGAGTTTGATTAATACAGCTAATTCAAGGGGAACTGTGGAGAAAGAAGACTTGAGGAGACTTGTTCTGCTGCAGCAATGAGACCGTGTAAACATAACCGTGAGGAACAATGTGCTCCTTGGCCCATGCAGACAATACCAGAGCACGTTTTTATGTGGTTTTGTTCAGATAGGATTAAAATATCTCGAGAAACCAAGTTCCAATCGCTTCTCTTGGCAGGAAGATCTGCAGGCAGATACTCTGCAGCTGCAGAACCAGTATCTCCATGCTTTTCTTCCCTGCTATCTCAAACAGTTAAATTGGCCAGTTGGCAGGAATCAGCACAGCATTCACTGGGAGACAAGCTTTGCCCAGGCCTCCATCTATAAAAGTCTAAACCTGTCAGTAACACAGCACATTTTTAACAGTGAAAGCACTGCAAATCCAAGCAACCCTATTGATTAGATTCCAGATACTCCAGTTTGGCACCATAGAAATTGGGCTCCAGATAAAGCCTCTTGCATGTGTTCAGAGATATGGAGGCACTGACAGGCGATCAGGCTATGCTACCCTCTGCTTTGTGAGTATGGTCTTAGAAAAAAAGAAGAAGCAGTACAGCAGATTCTCCACAATCTGCCCATACTTTTGGGACACTCAAAGACAAAGTTCTAAGCCACAAACTCTACAAAAAACCAGCACTTAACTGCCCTTTCTCACTGGGCTGCAGCTACACTGTCCCCTCCTTGTACCTGTGCTGACTGGCAGGGTCTCAGCTCATAGCTGTGGTGCCAGCTTCCTCTGCAAGGTGGTTTTCAGACACCAGATCTTGTTCTCTCCCCATGTCCAATCAGTCTTACCACAATGCTGGGCAGACAGAGGATGTCTCAATTTGGGCCTGCTTTAGTAAGAAGCAGGGGGCAATCTAGTCATTGGCCACTTGCTGGGTAGCAAAGAGGTTCTGATATGGAGAAGGTGATAGAACTCCCCCTCTTCTCTAAATGTTACACACCTCTTCCTCCCCCATTTCTAATAAAATTATTTTTAGTAAAGTTAAAATTAACTGGAAGGGGGGTGGGGGGGAATCTATCATCAGCTAATAAACAACGTAACACACCCTCTTCAGTGTATGTTTACATAAGAGAGTCCTTCATGCTCCTGTCTAAGAGGTGCAAAACCTCAGGAATGCCAGTTTCTTTTTTTTTTTTTTTTTTTGT